>LNSY01371117.1:0-11530 GCA_002024485.1 Artocarpus camansi
AATTATATTAATTTAAATTAATTTATTAATTTAAATCTATTTACCAAAACCGAGCTCGATACAAGGATTGATCGGTCAATGTGTATATCAGTTCCATGGTTTTTATCGAAAAAATCAACCGTTTGGCAAAAACATAAAAATAAAATAAAAAACTGAGAGAGGGAAACACAGAGCGATGGCTTACGAGGCACGCCTCAAAGCAGCGGCGAAAATTATCCTTGACGCCGAGGCACGCGCCGGCGACAAGCTGGTGAAGCCGGAAGAACTGGGCGTGACGGCGACTCTGAAGCCTTACCAAGTGGAAGGTGTTTCATGGCTCCTACGCCGATATTTGCTCGGCGTCAACGTTGTTCTCGGTATTGGAGTTTTGTGAATTTCATCGGATTTTTTTTTCCTCTTTGTATCTTGATTGTTATTGAGAAATTTCGATACGAATTTTAATCAAGGAGTAAGGATTATGCATTTAAAATAATGTTCTAGAGAAAGAGATTTTTTTTAATTTTTAATTTTTTGGTTATTTGAAGTGATGCTCAGTTGGAATTTTCATTTGCAGGAGACGAGGTACAAATTCGATCTGCTATTAATCTCTGGAACATTGTTTATGCGGTCATTTTGATTTTTCTGTTGTTTAATTTTAGTCGGTTTGGTGAAGCTTTGGTTAATGATGTGGCTTCTTTGTGAGCATTATTTATTATCTTGTATTCATAACTCTGCTTTTGCAAAACTGCTCCTTAGGTTCAAATTGGGATTTGTAACTTTTGGAAGAAGCATAATTGTTGGAGCTCGTAGTTTATTTATTTATTTATTTATTTTTTCTTTAAGGATCGAATTGTATCCAAGGAACCGGGGGATACAAAAAAGTAATAAGAGAGGCACACAGACCAATCAATCATATCAGTCGTATTCTTGAATTTGGAATGAAAAGAGGAGTAATGCTTCCTATGACTTGAAGAAATGCCTCATTTAAGGTTATATTTAAAAAGGTCTGTTTGGTAGATGGGAGAGGGGTGAGGGGCTTAGTAGAATGATTTTGGGCATGGTTGTTTGGAAAGGGAGGAAACGGGTGGAAGTGGATTGGTTCAATCCTTCAAGTAACCAATTTTAATGATTTGAAGAGATTAAGGAGGAAATCCATATCAACCACAATAAGAGCTTTTCTGATTTGAGGAAAAAGTGGAAAGAGAGGGGTAATAGAGAAAGAGGAGGGAATAGATTGGATGCGGGATTCCAAATTCTTCAATTACCTATGATTTTAATCTCCCTGTGCACATTGAGACTAGAGGAGGGAGTCCATGTCAAATGAGAGAAACGTCATAGCCTAAAGGCATGATGGAGAGAGGTGAAATGGTATTTGGTAAAATGTTCGATTTTTTTTTAAACTTAATAAATTAACATTTTTGGCTATCAAGTTGTTGTCAATATGCATAATCTTTAGTTAATTAACGGTTCACCGCCATTTCTTCACCAAGGAAAATGGATAGTTTGTTATTTTTCTTTACCTTTGTGTGATAAGTCAAAAATAGCCCAGTGAACTGAGCTGAAAGAAACAAAGGTTGATAGCAGTAGTTCCATATATGCTTGTTTTGACGGTGCCCGTCTATTCATCTGCAGATGGGACTAGGAAAGACTCTTCAAGCCATCTCTTTAATGAGCTATTTGAAAGTTCAAAAGTTGTCACCTGGGCCATTTTGTCAGTGCTATCTCTTGTTAAAACTCCTTGGAGTTTTGTTGTGGTTTGTTATGGGGTTTAAGTTTTCTTCCTTTTCCTCATTGTCATTTAAATATCTGCAGTGGTATTATGTCCTCTAAGCGTAACCGATGGTTGGGTATCAGAGATGGACAGATTTGCTCCAAAACTAAGAGCTCTACGTTATGTTGGTGACAAAGAACACCGTCGAAGTTTGCGTAGATCAATATATGAGCAAGTAAAAGGACAGTATGTGAGTTTGAAGGGGGCATTGTAAGATTTTCAATAGTCTATCTGTTGATCTTTACCCCTAATTGGTTCTGTTCACAGGTTTTGTTACCTTTTGACTTGCTGTTGACAACATATGACATAGCGTTGATAGACCAGGATTTCCTTTCTCAAATACCATGGCACTATGCAGTAATTGATGAAGCTCAAAGGCTTAAAAACCCTTCGAGTGTATGTGCAACTGGCCTTTCCCACAGTGATGAACTGTTATATGTTTTTGGGCTTGCCTTGTTACTGTAAAATTCATTTAGTGTAACAAGTCCTGGACCTATGAAGCTTCTGAGGGAGTGAATTTACTTTCTTGCACAATGAATAGTGAATACAAATCCATTAGATTTTAAAATGATAATAAGCTACTGTTCTACACCCGTTTTGCATGTAACAATTCTCAATTAAAGGTCTGAAGAAAAAGAAATGACATTAGTTTGGAAGTTTTCTTCCTTATGTTTTACTTAAATTATGCTTTACATTGCACCTTGTATGTATGTATATATGTACGTTGTAAGATTTTTGTTGCAGTCATGTTTGCTTACTTCAATCCTGGTAGGTTCTCTATAATGTCCTGAAAGAGCGTTTTCTCATTCCAAGACGGCTACTGATGACTGGCACACCTATTCAAAACAATCTCACTGAACTTTGGGCTTTGATGTACTTTTGTATGCCTTCAGTCTTTGGCCAACTTGACCAGTTCCTTTCTGCATTCAAGGAAGCTGGAGATCCTTCCTCAGGTTAATGGTTTAAATTCCATAGAAGATGTTGTGGTCATTTCTATTACCAAGCTTGCAGCTCAAGCTCTGGTCTCCAGAGAACCTGATTATAACCTTCTCTTTTATTTCCTTCATATTTTTTCCCTAACTTAGAATTTGTTGATTGATTAAAGTAGTGAGAGAGTTTTGGCATTGGAACAGTGTTTTTGTAAAAGTGAGGCTTATTAGTATTCTGGAACAGGCTATGATCCGTCTAAAGTTAAAGAGCAGTTTAAAACTTTGAAAGGCGTAGTGGGAGCCTTCATGTTTCGACGTACAAAATCTAGACTTATTCAGTGTGGGAATTTAATCCTTCCACCACTAACTGAGATATCAGTGTATGTTTCTACCTTCTGAGCTAAAGGAACTCAACTTCCTAAAGCTTGTCATACCATACAACGCTAAGATAACATTTTTTATGATAGGATGGTGCCACTGGTCAGTCTACAAAAGAAGGTTTACATGTCAATATTGAGGAAGGAGCTCCCTAAACTACTTGCATTCTCTTCTGGAGCCTCAAATCATCAATCTTTACAGAATATCGTATGTTACTTTTTTCAATTTCACCCCTAGATCTTGTTTCTATTACCCTCTATTCGCCCTGAATATCTCTTTCTTGTCTTTCCTATTTGAGGTTGTACTATAATCTATTTGAATCCTTGATTAGTGGACTGCAAATCAATTTTGCAAACGTATTTTCTTCCACATCAATAGATGTTGCTTCTACATAAATATCCTTTCATTTTCACGGAAATTAGTGGAAATTTCTGTTTGTCACAGGTAACAGTTTAATTCCTTATCTTTGTAATTCTTTTGTATTGCATTAAATGTTTAATTAATAATTCACCATCACATTGTTTATTTTACTGCATTTCATGTTCCCTTGCTCCATCATTGGTTTATGAATCCTGGCACATCTCTGGCTCTGCTGATTCATTCTGTCACTTGTGTTGTAGGTAATACAATTACGGAAAGCATGTAGCCATCCTTACCTTTTCCCTGGCATTGAGCCTGAACCATATGAAGAAGGTGAACACTTGGTTCAGGTACCTCCAGTTTTGTAGATTGATTTGGTAAACTGAAAGGACCTTGAAATATGCGTGCAATATCCTTTATTCAAATCTAATAGCCACTGAATGATGAAAATTAAATAAGAGGAAGAGAAAGACTTGCCTGCTTACTTCTTCATTTGTGAAAGAGGCAAACTCATGCTATATCTGAGTTATGAACATGGTAAATATTTTGTATTTTAATCTCATGGTGCTTCCTGTCAGTTGAAATCTCTGTTGTCCTCTGAATTTCTAACAGGCCAGTGGTAAACTTATTATTTTGGACCAACTACTTCAAAAGCTACATGATTCTAGGCATCGTGTCCTTCTGTTCGCTCAGATGGCCCATACGCTTGACATTCTACAGGTTTTCTCTTTCTTCTCTCTTGTTTCAACACCAAAAGAATATACTTTCCTTTAAGATAAGTGATGCTAGTCTGCATCTTCTAACTTTGAAAAAAGGAACCTTTTGTATATCCAACATAGGACTTTATGGAGTTGCGAAGATATTCTTATGAGCGTCTTGATGGATCTATCCGGGCTGAGGAGCGTTTTGCTGCTATAAGAAGCTTCAGTAGACAATCAGACAAAAGAAGTTTGAATTCTGAATCTGATGGAAATGGCGCTTTCGTGTTTATGATTTCTACAAGAGCTGGGGGAGTTGGCCTGAACCTTGTAGCTGCTGATACTGTAAGTTTTAAGTTCGTTACAATTCTGTTGGAAGTGTGAAATTTTTTAATCACAACCAATAAAGATTATACTGGAGAGGATTTCTTGTTAGATGTGTGATTATTTTTAGAATACCTAAGCTAGACTATCACTTCCTCCTACTTCACCTAATTCATTGGAGGTTGATAGTGTATAATTGTTAAGGAATCCTTTTTAATCGAACTCTAACCTGGATGTCTATCATGTATGAAAGCAGATAGTATGCTTGTTCTTCTCAAATAAATTTCCTCTTGGCCCAGGTTATATTCTATGAACAAGACTGGAATCCCCAGGTTGACAAGCAAGCTTTGCAGAGAGCACACCGGATTGGCCAATTGAATCCTGTGTTATCTATAAATCTTGTTACTGAAAGTACTGTTGAGGAGGTGAGATCTTAGATGTGAGTCCTTATCATCAAAGGCCATATATTCAATCTTCTTGTTTCTGAATTAATGTAGGTCATTATGCGGAGAGCAGAAAGGAAATTGCAGCTTAGTTACAATGTTGTTGGGAATGATGTTGAAGACCAAGAAAATAGGGATTCTGCTGGAGTTGAAGCTAGTGATTTGCGATCTGTCATATTTGGATTAGGAAGATTTGATCCCACCGAGATCAACAACAAAAACTTTGGTGAAGTAAAAATTTCAGAGTTGAATGCAGTGGCTGAGCAGGTTGCTGCAATGCGTTATGAACAAGTGGCAGGCAGGGATGACAGGAAATTTGTGGTTAGCCCAACGGATAGTTCAAATGCATTCATTCGTGCTCGAGAAGGAAACTCCACTTCTTTCGATTTTGATTCTAGTTTTGATGAGGCGTCATATCTCTCTTGGGTTGAAAAATTTGAGGAATCACAAAAAAGTGGCGAGCAACTTATGGATTTAGGAAGAAGAAGGGAATTGGATGAGGATAAGCATGCTAAGCTTGAAGCAGCGAAGAAGAAGGCTGAGGATAAGAAATTGTTGAAGTGGGAAGCCCTGGGGTATCACTCATTGTCTGTCAAGGACCCTGTCACCCCTTTAGACAGTGATATGATGTCAGAATCGGGTTCTGTCCAGTTTGTTTACGGAGATTGCACCAAACCTTCAAATGTTTGTCCATCTGAACCCACCATTATATTCAGGTTAGTTTGACTCTCTGGAAAAAGGTCAAGGAGTTTTTTTTTTCCCTCTCTCTCTCTCTCTGGAAAAAGGTCTCCTTGTAGGAAGTATTTTTTTTCCCTAATTAAAAGGAAAGAAAATCACTTAGTACCCATAGCAACTGGAGAGTAGTTCATTTTGTATCCAAAGGCAATGAACCTGCACGATCCGTGTGTTTAAGATGCTAAATAGTTTGTAGTTTCCCTGATGTCTGTTTTTTGTCATCTGCTTTTCGTTTGCAATAAATTCACCTCTATAGAGGTGATTTATTTTCACTCCAAGACTAGATACATATGTTTTATCTTGTAGCTGTGTCGATGATTCTGGAAACTGGGGTCGCGGAGGCATGTTTGATGCACTGGCCCAACTGTCCGCAAGCATACCAGATGCATATAACCGGGCTTCTGAATTCAAGGACCTGCAACTTGGTGATCTTCACCTTATAAGATTGGACGGTAAACAGTAAATTTGTATTCTTCTCTTCTTTAAAAAAATCTCAATAGTTTGAACTGCTTTATAATTTAATACTTTCAGTTGATTATCAGAAATCTACTCAAAATCTGTTGATCACTGCTCATTGCAGAGAGTATAATGGGAAAGCAATCTGAACCTAGTAGACATCTTAGTTCAGTACGCAAGTTTTGCGTCGTAGCCATGCTTGTTGTAACCTGTAATTCACAGTCTTGTTTGCTAAGTTGTAATAGAACGTAGCGTGAAAGTAACAAGGTTTCAGAAAGGGAGAAATGAAGTAAAAAAAGGTTCATTGATTCCTTTTTCAGTACTTGCTAACTTTAGGAATAGAAATTCTGATACCTAAAGTGTTAAGAGGTCTTTGTTTATATACGTGTTCGTCGAAATTTCGTAAGCCTAAAAATATATTGTAATTTATTCCATTTCTTGGGAAAGAAAAGGGCAAGTCAGGATTGGCTTTGTCTTCCTCCATTTATGATGAGTAAAAATACCCCAAAGTTCTCATCTGCATTTTAAGGTTATATTTTACCTTATGTGCTTACTATTGCTCTATGCCTTTTCAGACGTGTCTTTCGACCACACACATAATTCCGATGAACAGAGTATGGATGGGAATACTCCTCAATGGGTGGCTTTAGCCGTTGTGCAGTCTTACAATCCCAGGCGCAAAGTACCCCGCAGTAATATTTCTATCACCGACTTGGAATCTTGCATATCAAAGGCATCATATTCGGCAGCTCAAAACGCTGGTAAGGAGTTTCTTCACTATTGAATCATATCAACTAAATTTTGCAACAATTTAGCGATCTTATTATTTGTTTTGCTAATCTAGTGTTTGCTTTCTTGAAGTGTGGTTGCTCTATTTGTGTCAAGTTTTGAATAATCCTTATGTTTTGTACATTTTCTATTTCTTTTTAAAGCTTCAATCCACATGCCACGAATCGGTTATCAAGCTGCAACGGATCGTTCAGAGTGGTACACCATTGAGCGTCTTCTTCGGAAATATGCATCCATTTATGGCATAAAGATTTTTGTGTATGTCCTCTCCTTCACTCTGTTTCTCTGGTGCTTGCGTAGGAAGGGGAAAAAAGAAAAGAAAAGAAAGTAAAATATATTTCTTGTACTTTATGTTTGCAGGTACTATTACCGAAGGCCATCATCTTGAGACGTTCAATTCAAAGTTTCTCACAGGTTGCACGGTGCAGGGTGCATCTTCCTTACAATCAAGTTTGTACGGTTTGAAAGCCAAGTGAAAACGATCGAGACATTAGCATTTGGTTTGAAATATCTCAGTTTCGTAACCCTTTTTGTGTTTGCTTGTTTTTTCAACTTTTTTTTTTCCAACCATTATTGCATGTATCATAGATTTGTTTCAAGTTTCTTTTTCAAGAATTTCTTTAGTTTCTAATGACATCTGTTTGTTCAATCATTGTTATATATTGTCCGCATTTTTTTATTCAATTTACATTAAGCTACTTTAAAAAGTTGGCCATATTGTTTGTTAATTTGAAAATTTTATTGAGTTCTTTAAATTTTTATATATGCTAATAGAAAATAAACGCTAAAATGGGGAAATTCTTTATATGATTAAAAAAGTGGAAATAACTAGATTGCAAAGTATAAAATAGATACAAGAGCAATAGAGAGAAAAAATCTTAGTATTTATCTCATATTGTGTACAAATACAAGTTCTCAACGGTCGTATATATAGGCAAATGATCATAAATTAGAAGAAGCCAAAAGTCAAGAGTTGCAACAAAATAATACTAACAGAGTGGTAATTGAGAGGTTATAAAGGTTATAAAATACAAACACTAATAGTAATTAAGGTGAAGATAATACAATTCATGAGGGTGTTAGAAATATGAACATCTACATTAATAAATTAATTTATTTATAACACTCTCCATTAAATGTTCACTACTCAAGAATATATACTTCATTAAAAACCTTATCAGGAAAAACCTAGTGGGAAAAATCCCAATAAAGGAAATAAGAGTACATTGTTCTTGAAAAATTTAGCTTAAAACTGCTTCATTAAAAACTTTTTTAGGAAAACTAGATCGGACAATACCTATGCAAAGGAAAAAAGAGTACCGTAACCATTAGGCTCCTTGTCATGTCAACATGTCTTTTTCAGCAAAATCATATGCAAAGGTCTTTAAGTCAATGTATACTAATCTTGTGCACTAATTTCTCAAATGTAGTTGTAGGAAGTATCTCTATAAAAATTTTTCAAGTTGTCACTTGATCAAATTCGATGAATGCCATCCGTCAAGAGCTCACACATGAAAAAGAACTGGGAAACGTGTTTTATTATGTCTTCTTAACTTGGGTGATAAACGCTACATTCTTCCAGTTGGACTTCCTTTGCTAAATAAAAGGTTACATGTTGCTTGGATATATTAGAGTAAAAATCTCAACAATATAATACATGTAAGATGATTATTTCATGAATTGCAAACATTTTAACATGATTCAAAGATACAACGACAATAGCTTGCCTTATAAATGGCCAAGATATAATAGTACCACCATATGTAAACAAGTAGCATGCGTGTAATCATGCTTTTATATGGATTGAAAAATATTCAACATCCAATCAATTCTTATAGCCATATCAGATGTTTCACAATGAAAACGAAATACTTCTTTAACACCTTTTTAATGTCTTTGAGAACTATATCCTGCTAATATAAGAGCAATGATTGTCGTGTGCTATTAGCAAATACATTAGCACACTAATAGTATTATTTGGACCAAGAATTTCTTCAATATCACCTGGATGATAATTTTTCACTCCAACAGATCAAGAACATCCTTATTCAAGGGATCAAATAGCAATTGGAGATGTTAGACAGTGAACATCAATAATAATAAGTCAATTTAATTTATAAGACTCTTTGTTGGATGTTCAACATTTTAGAATGTGCCTTATTAAAACTTTACTAGATAAAAACCCCATGGGACAAAAATTCTAGTGAAGAAAAAAGAATACATCATTCTTATAATATGCTATAAACTGTCTTATTAAAAACCTCGTCAAAAAACCCAATGAGAAAAAACCTTGACCAAGAGAAAAAAAAGTATAATGTGTATTTATGACTCCATTGTATCGCTATTATGGTTCAATCAATAACAATTAATTTGATAGAAAATGATTAAGTTGATGCATATTATTGTAAACAAATTTAAGATATTCGCAATCAATTATCTAAACTTATTACCTTAAGCACTTTTGCTAATATTTCAACTATCCGTCTTTAGGAGCTCATTTGTCATAAAGAATTTAATAAAATTATTGGCTATTTTTATGGGTTACATGAATGAACCTTTACACGTATGTATTTCCTAATTGCTAAAAAAACAGGGGCAACAATTATTTGCATGTAAACTCATCTCTAAGGGAGTATAAAATATTATGCACCTTATAACCAAATACTTCTGATTCTACTTAATTACTTAGATAATATCTTATACTATAATATACTAAATTAAATACTGAGATAATATACAAAACACTATATAAAAATTTAAGACTTAGAATTATTTTGGTATATCTTTAAAATATATATTTATCACATAAATGATAAATAACTTTAAAAATACACAATATTCCTGAAAGTTCAAGACAATTTTCTTATATGTAAAGAGAAATTATACATAAACATTCTTTTAAGCAAATCTCAATCTTCAAGTTTCCATAAAATTCTTTTTTATAAGATGTCTCTTCTTAAATTTATCTTATAAGCTCTTCAAGAATTTTCAACAAATACAATAAATCCAGTATTTTTGAGCCCATCATAAAGCAATAGAGATATTAATTTGCTAGCACTTCCATCTTTATATCATAAAAACATAGTGATACCATTCATATTTGGATTGCATCGATTTACACAAAGATTTTTGTAACCTTAGTAATTAAGCGTACAATTTCAACTTATATTTTTTAGACCTTTGAGGCCCCTTAAGACTTTTTATAAAATTAATAGATTGTTGCAACAAGTTTTTCAGACGCACATGAACTTATGTTGATATAATACTAGGCTATCAAAATATAATTACTTATCCATTGTATGAGTAATGTTACTTATATTTTTTCATTAGCTTTTGTTTTTTACAAAAAAACTTATTATAATACATAATTTATTCTGTAACCTTATACATTTTCATATGCATAATTTCATATAAAAATTCATTTCCACCATATTGGCTTTAGTATTTAAAATATTTTGGCTATTGGTCAACCATATTTTGCATCAGCGTATATACTTGCCTGGACTTTGATTCTTTTAATTATAGGCATTTTTTTCATGCTAATCACTTTTGGTGGATTTCAAATTTTTTTAAGATCTTCAAATTCTTTTCAATGTACTAACAAATTATGCTTTTTGTAATTGTCGGCAATAAGTTTTATTGCAATTTAACTTTACTTTTATATTGACATGACTTGCGAGATCTCCTCCTTTTTTTCACTATTTCTAAATTTTAGGTTTACCCTTTGAACTATATCAAGAGCTCAATGACTTCAAGAAGTTTGATTGGTTCAAGTTTAATTATAATTTTTTTAATTTTCTTTTTATAATTTTTATCAAGTTTAATTGGTTCAAGTTTAATTTTAATTTTTTTTTAAACTTGTTTTCAAAAGGTTTTAATCTTGATATCATATCTTTCAAACTTGGTTTAAACTATGTTTAAAATCTTGAAATATAATTCTAAATTAGTTCCATAGGCTAAAATCTATTTTCAACGCTCTAAATTGATCTTAAAATGCTTTTAAGTTGTTTTTGACATAAAACAGTTTGAATAATTGTTACAGAAGCTCTGTCAATCACACCAGCCGAAAATTCCACTGGCTCATGTAGCAAGCTCGGTCAACCAAGACATGTGTATGGCAGTCGACCAAGTGTTCCAACGGCTAGTTTTCTAGTCGTAGCAAATGCGTCTCAAACGACTATAAACAGCTACTTCCAAGTTCTAGCTATAAATCATCTCATTTTTGAGTTTGTTGACGTCAAAGAACACCTAGACTCATTATTATATCAATCTCTAAGTTTTCAACAGGTCTTCAATCATTCTTGAGCTAAACTTGGTAAAAATTCTCATACCATGCTTAATCATCTTCTAGTTCATTCCAAATTGTATTCTAAGTATTTTTAGGAGTTGCGAGTGTTGATCATAAGCTTTTAAAATCTAGTAAACCAAGTGCATTAGGTTTTCGAAGCCTTAGTGAAATTCGAGGTTGTTTTTTATTAGCCAATCTCTATAAAATTGATGGACTATGAGAGGTTATAGTGAGCCTCGGGTAGACAAGTCATCGGATTATACTTGGAGTGATCATGCCAAAAAGGTAGACGAGATAGTAGAATAAGTAAAGTTAAGGTCTTGCTCAATGAGAGTGGACATATATATATATATATATATATATATATATATATATATATA
>LNSY01371432.1:0-10925 GCA_002024485.1 Artocarpus camansi
TATATATATATATATTGGGGGGTGGGTGGGTGTGGTTGAACTATGAGCAATGACAATTGCAAAGACCACTTAAAAAATATTTGAGTACGGACATATGTGAGTGAAAATATTTTCGAATGAGTAAGTTAGAGGGAGTGATATCTATGAGATAAATGATAGTTGAAAGTGTCACCAGAAAAAATTGTAAGTTGGGAATGTCTGGGAACCAAAATGACAAAAGCCAGAAAAAGAATATAATCAAAATTTGGTAGTCACACTTAATAAAATAACATTTTTTAAAGTAAATAAAATAATATTTTAGAAGATATAAAACATTATGTGATAAGAAAAAATTTAAAATATTTTGATGATGCAGATTTAACAAAAATTAATGAAGTGAATCTAAAATATATAAGATATGTAGTTGTAGGCTAAGCCTAGGGGTAAAATCACATATGACTTATCATAAGGTGAAGAGTTCGAATTCTTCAACCCTAAGATCAATATTATATATATAAACGTAAAAGATATTCTAGAGAGGAACAAAAAAAAAGCATGAAAGTGAAAATAAACAAGAATAGAACATGAAGATGCAAATGAAAAAGGGGGAGAGAACAAAAAGAATATATGGAAGAGAAGAAAAAAAAAGGTGAAACAAGTTTCAAAAAAAGAATCTAACAAGCAGAGAAAAGGGATGGAAAAGGAAAAAAATTGGCTCATTTCCTTCCACTCATCTGGCCCATGAGAGGCAACACTTAGCACCTTATATATAAGTAAAGATAATGTAAGTTTATTCTTTTTAAACTCAGTTGAAGACTTAGTTCTTGTTGGTTTTGGAAAACGATGTTCAAAAAAATAGCAAAATCATGATTGTGGTATGGAATGTATATAATAAGGTTTACTTAAAAACTTTGGTAAAATTTATAGATTATAGTAATTTAATGCTTAAATAAATACATAAAACTCTACTTATTGGAATGAACAGAGATAAATTGGAAACAAATAAATTGCAAAGGACGTTCTTTATTGGTCAAAACCACTGCCTTTCTCAATTAGTTATCGGCATCAGATAGACAAGTGGGTAAACGTTGGAGGAATATGGTTCCTAAAGTATCACTCAACTTATTTTGGTCATCCGTTAGTCTCAACACATGAGCAAAACGGGTCTTGGGATGAAAAAATTTTCTTCACACTCTTTATCTCTCGTACATGCCTATGAGGAGGGAATTTTATAGAGTACTCTTAGTCTCTCTAAGATTCACAAGTGTATATCAAATTAATAGAAGAGGCCTCTATTTATAGAAAATAAGAGAGCTAATTAATTTTCAAATCTTCTTATTTTAATTTAATATTAAATATTTAATTAAAATAACATACATAAGTTTTTGATTCCTTATGTTGTGATAGGCACCACACACAGAGAGAATCTCTATGCATGTGGCGCCATTCTGCATGCAATGTAGGTGAGAATACTGCTTGTAATCTCATTTTGTTTTCACATTTAACTTTCTATATTTGAATTAAATCATATTTATTCAAAATTAGAAATATTAAATATGGAAACTTGGTAAACAAGCTTTGATATGCACAATAGACTTTTCCTTATTAGTATTGGCACCACACACAATGAGACCATCCCTTTGTATGCATCAGATACAATGGGACCTACTCACTGTTTGTCTTCCAAAATTAATTATTTATTTTATTAATAAATAATCTAATTATTTAATAAGTATAAATTAATTCATAACTAATTTAATTTGAGTGATATTTAATCTAGAATTTCTTAATTCTAAATTAATTATTGAATCCAATAATTCCACTTGTCTAAACAATGTTTACAAAGACAGCGGAGGATTAATGGACCCATAATTTCAAGATCCAATAAAACCAATATATAAAGTAAACTCTTTGATTAATATATTACTCTTTTCTTAATTCCAATGTGTTAGCCCCAAGGATAACTACCCAAGAGGGGGCAAATTAGGTTTTTAAAATTTTTTTACAACTATTGCAAAATTCTAAACAAAATATGCTCAAGCAATGAATACATTAGCAAAGATATTGAAATATGTAGACAAATATAAATTACGTTAAAGTGAAAGTGTAGAGAAAAGAAATGCAAACGCTATTTATAGTAGTTCAGCAAAAAGCCTACGTCTACTGTTGTCAAGCAAAACCCTCACTTGACCTGTTGCATCATACAACCATTTTTTCAGCACGATCATTTCTTATACAATGATGATGACTTGGTCTACTTGAGGATCAACACAGATTTTTATAAAATGACAATTTTGATGGAGATTGTCTTAACCAAAAACACTCCAATTTGGAAGGCTTGGAAACCTAAAGACTGTAGGGTATGATTCATAAGAATGGGTACACTCACAAAATAATCTCTCTAAAGGAAATGAATTCAATTTATGGCTTATATTGGGGGTGTGAGCAACTCTCAACATGAATATAGAACACATGTAAGCTCAAGAGAATGTGTGTCTTGAATGGATGCTTTTGTAAACAATGTGAGAATTCTTTCAATAATATTTTCTTCTTTCTTTCACAATGAATGAAGGGGTATTTATAGTCTCTAAGGACTCATTTGTGGCTCAAAAACTCGATTTTGGGTCAAACTAGCCATTGTAAATAAAGTTCTAACAGTTAGAAAACTAGTCGTTATAGATAGTTCAGTAGGTTGGACAATATGCTTGGTAGGCTGGAGTTTGAAATATTAGAACAGGACTCCAAACAGTCATCTAATTGATGAGATATTGTGGCAGTTCGATAGGTCAAACTTCAGCCATTGGCAGGCCAAACTTTAAGTTTGGTAGGCCATCAAAGGCTCCTGAAAACTGGCCTAAAATTCCCCTAAATCGGCACATCGATTTGTGTTGTTCAAAACCTGTCAAAAACATGTTCTAGGATCCTTTTTGTATAGAAACCTATGCAAGTACTTAATATATATCTTTAAATACAATCCAAATAATAAAGTAATTTGAATACTTTGAAAACATATATGCAAAGATTTAAAATATTTATGAATGTAAACATTTGTTTGTGAGCTTGAGCTTGCATTTGATTATAAACTCATTTAAAAATTGTTCACTTACATTAGGACAACTAACAAATAAAATCTTGCATTATTTAAGTCCTCATGAGTCGATTCCTTGTTACGTTCATAGCTTGAATCTCTTGAATATTCTTCACTTGATTTTTCTCGAATCTCATTAGCTCAAAATACATATTTGTACATATAAATAAAAATTGCATTAGTTATCATCAAAACTAGTTTCAAAGTACTTTATGAAAACTTAGAGCCAGCAATTTCCCCCCTTTTTGATGATGACAAAATAATTTTTGATTGGCCTAAAGTGTTAATTCATTTTACTCCGCCTTAATATGTTCAAAGGGTTTTAACATACATTTTTGGAGAAAAATCAAAAAGTCCCCTTTAATTGAATACTCACCCTTTCACATAGCTTACATTCCAAAAAAAATAAAACTATATGTTGCATCAATTCATCACAAATCAAAACAACAATATATAATTTTGCAATCACCACCATCCTTACTTCACAAGCAAATATCAGTAAGTACTTCTCTAACAAATATTCAAAGACATCAATATCAATATCAAAATTCAATCACCACCCATCATTACTCTACAATCAAAACTATGAACTTCTCCCCTTTTTGTCCTCAAGCAAAAAGCAAAATAAAAGATATTGGAATTTCATTTCAACTCAATTTAAAATCATTGTCAAGTCGTTGTCACATAATTCATAAAAACATTAGAGAAAAAAACATAAAAAAAGTGAAAGTGACTACTTTTCAAGGTTAGCTTGAAGAGCCTCCACCGAAGTTCATTTGACGAAGGAGTTGAAGGATTTCTTGTTGACCCTTTACAAATCGTCATTAAAGTGAAATCATTTCTTGGCCTAGCTTTTGTTGTTGTTCAAAAAGTTGTCGTTGATATGCAAAGAGCTATTGTTGACATGTATAGAGTTGTTGAAGCATTAATTCTCCTCCTTTTTCTCCTTGGGCTTCAATATTAGCCATTTCTGCTTCTTCTTCCTCTTGTTCACCTTGTGGGGTAGCTTGCCCATCAATTGGTACTCATTGGCCATGAACTTTTTCAAAAACCATTTTGCTAATGGTTAAGGCACCAAAAGCAAGATGAGGTTTGAAGTGCGTAACATCTTTCTTGCAGCGATATGGGTTTCAAAATAATTAAAAACTTTTATGAGGAGCATACCGTAAGGAAAACTAACAATTTTCTTCCCTTTAGCCACATTAATCATCTGTCTAACCAATAGGGGGAAGGTTTATCCTAGTGCTAGTAAAAGTGCAATGGATGAGGTGGAAGTTCGAGAGGTGAACCTCATCCTTATGGCCAGCCCTTAGGAGTATGTTTTTGGTAATTGATCTATGGATAAGGTGGGTCCTAGGGGACAAAGAGGCTGCATTTATTTTTCTGGGCAACCTACCATCATTATTCTCAAATATCACCTTAGCCATATTTTCTTTATCATACGTCTATGTTTTCACCCCATGAATATCGTCCTCGTCTAATGACATTCCTAATATTTCTCCTAAAATTGGAGTCAATTCAATCTCCCTATTTTACAAATTCACAAAGATTTTCAAAGGTGCATAGGTGGCTTCTAAGTTTGTAGAGAAACCCTTGACTAGCCTAGGGTACACATCCTCCCTCATAGTCATAATATTTTTCCATTTCAATCCCTCAAATAGCACTTCAACTCTAAAACTAGCAAAATCATTAAACAATACACATGTTCCATCTATAATTTTTCTACCCAAAAATAATTTTACATACTTTTCATTAGAAAATTCTTTAAGGGTTACCTCTTTGTTTGATGGCATATTAGCAACAGATTTTGTGCGCCTATTGGGTTGAGAACCATTCCATTATGTTGTTGATGTAGAAAACATTAAGAGAAAGGTAAAGTTTGAGTTTTGAAGGAGAACCCACATCTAGGGCATGGATTCAAGAGAAGGAAAAGGAAAAATTTGTGCAAACTTAAAATTTCTATAGTGGAAGAAATGAGAATAAACTTACAAATCTTGAAGGAAAATCATGAAATGTTGAAGAATTGATGCTTGAGCAAGGAATTTTGTGCCTTTTAGGGAGAGAACGGCACTTGAGAAAGAAAAATGGCAAAGAAATAGGGTTTGCTCGAGTTTGAAGTTATATAAACCCCAATAGATCGACAAGCTGATCTCCCAGATTGGTAGGCCAAGCCTTGTAGGTCAACAAGTTGAACACTAGGTTTCAAATCCTTTAGAAAAATTGCTAAAATGTAGAATAAAAATGTTTGGGAGCATAGAAACATCTATTAACACTCAAATAACATTTTTAATAATAACACTGAACATTTAAACACAAAATCACATCAAAAGCATAAAATAACATATAATGAACATGATTAATCACAATTTGTATGAGAATTTATCAATTATCAAGCATATGTAAGTCCAAAGGGTCTATAAGGCCAAGTCCTCTTCTAAGATATGAGAATTGCTCTAAAACAAGAGGCTTTGTGGATATGTATGCTAATTGATCATTTGTGCTTATAAACTCCAAAGTAATATCCTCTTTTTGTACATAGTCATGCATGAAGTGGCGTCTAATTTCTATGTGTTTTGTGCATGAATGTTAAACCAGATTCTTAGATAAGTTGATGGCACTTGTTTTATCACAAAGAATGAGCATATGATCATAGTGTAAGCCTAGGTACTTAAGTATTTGCTTCATCCATAGGATTTGTGCATAACAATTAGTCATCGATATGTATTTGGCTTTTGCAATTGATAGCGCAATTGAGGCATGTTTCTTGCTAAACTATGAGACTGATGTAAAACCTAAAAAGTGACTTGTTCTACTAGTGCTCATCCTATCTCTTGTGCATCTAGCCTAATCAGCATCAGAATAACTCATTAGTTCAATATGTGTGCCTTTGGGATACCAAAATCCTAAACTCTTAGTATCACTTAGATATATTTAAATATACTTAACGACACTAACATGCAATTCCTTTGGATCTAATTGAAACCTTGCACATAACCCAACATTAAACATAATATTGGGTCTACTTGTCGTCAGATAGAGTAAAGATCCAATCATTGCTTGTCTAATTTGAGTGAAGAGCTCATAGGAATTGGCATTGGCTTTAGATTCTTCATGTTAAATCGTTTGGGGAAATCCCTTACATACTTGGTTTGGTTAACAAAAGTTCCTTCTTTGGTTTACTTGATTTGTAATTCAAGGAAGTAATTCAATTCTCCCATCATACTCATTTTGAATTCGTTATGTATACACTTTGAAAATTCTTCACACAAAGAATGATTAGTAGCACCAATAATAATATCATCTACACATATTTGTATAATAATTAGATCATCACCCTTTGTTTTTGTAAATAATGTAGTATCTGCTTTTTCAATCCAAAAATCATTTTTAATTAAAAATTGGCTAGGTCTTTCATAACAAGCTCTAGAAGCTTGTTTTAAACCATATAATGCCTTTTTCAATTTGTACATAATCTGGATAATTATGATTTTCAAACCTAGGTGGTTGTGCTATATAGACTTCTTAAAAAATGTATCCATTTAAAAATGCACTTTTGATATCTATTTGGTAAATGAACGAGCAATCGGTGTGAAGGTCTCTTCATAATCGATTCCTTCTTCTTGATTAAAACCTTAGGCTACTAGTCTAGCCTTGTTCCGCACAACTACACCTTGCTTACCCTTTTTGTTTCATTTAGTACTAATTATGGATTGAGAACTAGGCTTAGGAACAAGTTCCTAAATATTATTTCTTTTAAATTGATTAAGCTCTTCTTGCATTGCAAAAATCTAAAATTCATCATTTTTGGTATCTTTAAGACATTTAGGTACAATTTGAGAAAAAAAAGCTAGATTATTGCAAATGTTTTTAAATGATGCTCTAGTTCTCACCCCATAAGTTAGGCTATGATGAGCAATTATGTCGGCGCTTGTGTGATAAAGATGATACCTCCAATCTTTAGGCATAGATTGCATAGTATCCTCAACTTTTGATAGTTTTTCTAAATGTTGATAACCTTGTGGGTGTATTTAAGGAATGATAAAGTCTTCTTGAACATCTTTGTCTTTGATATCTAGGTTCTTCATTTAATTTTTTAAACCTAAATCATCATCATCTTCTATACTTTCCACGAAAATGTTAGTCTTATCAAATGCTACATGCATGGATTCTTCTACAACAAGAATTCTTTTATTGAAAACTCTATAGCCTTACTTGTAGTAGAATAACCAAGGAAATTCCAATATTGGATTTTGAATTAAATTTTCCGAAGCTATCTTTGGTGTTTAAGATAAAACATTTGCAACCAAAGACTTTAAAATAGCCGATATTGGGTTTTTTACCCTTATAAGCTCATAAAGAGTTTTATTCATTTTTGGTCTAATTAGAACTCTATTGATTACATAGCATGTGGTATTAACAACTTCAACCCAAAAATATTTAGGTAAATCATTTTATTCAACATAGTCCTAGCCATTTCTTGCAAGATTCTATTTTTTTTTCTACAACTCCATTTTGTTGTGGTGTTTTTGGTGCCAAGAAGTTATGTTCACAGCCTTTTTTGTTACAAAACAACTCCAAAGCATCACTATTGAACTCGCCTCCATGATCACTTCTAATTGAAGTAATCATGTAGCCTTGTACATTTTGAACCCTTTTACAAAAATATGAAAACCTTTGTAAAGCATCATTTTTGTTTGCTAAAAATAGAACCCAAGAAAACCTTGAAAAATCATCAACTATGACACAGGCATAGTATTACCACCTAGACTTGTAGTCCAAGAAGGACTAAACAAATCCATATGTAAAATTTGCAAAGGTCTAATGGTGGAAATTTCAAAAATTGATTTGAAAGAAGTTTTAACTTGTTTTTCTAAATTGCATGTGTCACCTACTTTATCTTTTTCAAATTTGAGTTTTGATAAACCACTAACAAGATCATTTGTAGAAACTCTTGAAAGTAAGTGCATGGTTGCATGACCAAATCTTCTATGCCAAAGCCAAGTTTCGTCATTTAAAACCAACAAGCATTGATTTTGATTTGAACATTTTTCAACAACAATAGTGTAAACGTTTTCATTTCGGTTACCAATAAACACCACTTCTCCATTATAAACATTTTCAATCAAATATCTAGAAGACTCAAATGTGACCTTATAATCTTTATCACACAATTGACTAATACTAAATAAATTATGCTTTAAATTATCAACAAGAACAACATTTTCAATTAAAGGAGAGGAGTTGTTACCGACATCACCTACACCAAGAATTATTCCTTTTGCATTATCTCCAAGATGACATAATCACCTTTCTTCTTAGTGAAATTTGAGAATAGTGATAGGTCTTTCGTCATATGTTTTGAGCAACTATCATCTATGAACCAAGTTGCATTCTCCTTCTTCGGTGCCTACAAAATAATTGATTTTTTAATTTCTGATACCCACAAAACTTTGGGTCCACCGTTGTTAGTTTTTGATGCTTTAGGAACCATTTTTGTTTAATATATGCACTTTTTATGGGACAATAAAATGATTACGTTCGTCTTGATTACAATATGTACATACATATTGGATTGTAATTATTTGTTGATGCTTTGACAAAACAATTTTTGAAATATTTTGGATCAATGTATGGCTTATATCCTAAAACAGCTTTATTAAAAACACAACGTTGTTCAACAAGCATTACTTCAAAATTCTTTTTACACTTGGTGACTTTTAAAATGGTTTTGTCAAGTCATCAACTTTTTCCTTTAAAAATGTGTTTTCTAAAAGTAAAGCATCATACTTAGATTTTTCATTTTTCAATAAATCAATCTCTTCTAAAAGTGCAATTATTTTCTTTTTAAGCATAGAATTTTTAAGAACTAGTTTTTCATAGTCTTCATGTAATTCATCACAAGCTCTAGATAATTCCTTAAAATTAATACTATCATTTTCATCATTAGAGGAGTATGAAATACTTACCTCATCATCATCGTCCATTGCCATGAAGCACATGTTGGTGACTTCCTTTGGTCCATCGTCATCCAAGTCGTTGGATTCAAGCTCATCTCAAGTAGCTTGAAACGCTTTCTTCATCTCCTTTTTCTCTATTTCTTTTTTTAAATAGACACTTTGGTCTAATATGACCGGGTTTCTTATAATCAAAACAAATAAGTTCATCTTTCCTAGGTTTCTCACCTTGTCCCTCTCTTCTTCGTGTATCTTTTTGACAAGTGAATTTCTAATAGAATTTCTTGTATTTCTTTGCAAGCATTCACATTTCTTCAAAGTCCTTCGGATTGAAACCATCATCATCATCTTCTTCGTCATCATTGTAGTTGGGAATTGAGGCCTTTAATGCCATCCCCTTTTTCTTATTGTCTTTGTCCTCAATTTGATTTTGTCTTTGGGTAAATTTGTGAGGCATGAGAGAACCCACTAATTCTTCTAACGATAGAGTTGGAAGATCCTTTGCATCCTCCAAGGTGGTTCTCTTCACGTTCCATGAGCTTGGTAGTGATCTAGCAAGTTTTCTAACTAATTCAATTTGAGTAAATGTCCTACCAAGAGAATTTAAACCGTTAACAATATCGATAAATCTAGTGTACATTTCATCGATAGATTCATGGTCTTTCATTTTGAACATTTCATAGTCATGAAAGAGATAATTTATTTTTGTCTCCTTAACTTGATTAGTGCCTTCATGTACAACTTGCAATGTATGCCATATTTCTTATGCAGTGGTGCAAGATGTGATCCTATTAAATTTGTTTCTATCTAAAGAGCTATATAATGTGTTTATGGCTCTAGCATTCAATGATAATTTTCTCTTATCTTCATCACAATATTCTTAGGGATCTTTTGGAACTAAAATTTTGTCCGATTCTTTTATTGGTTTAAATGGACCATTTTCAACAATATCCCAAAGATCATAGTCAATCAAATTTAAGTAAATTGACATCCTAGTATTCCAATAATTATAATCGGTTTTGTTGAAAAAAAAGAGGTCTATTTGTGGATTAACCGTCCCAGCTTTGAAAGCTTTGAGTAGCCATGCTCATGATTGTTAAATCTTTTCAAAAATCAAATCAAGCTTCCCATTTTGATACCAATTTTTAGCCCAAGGATAGCTACCCAAGAGGGGGGTGAATTAGGTTTTTAAAACTTTTTACAATTATTGGAAATTCTAGACAAAATATGCTTAAGCAATAAAAACACAAACAATGATATTGAAATATGTAGACAAATATAAAATGCGTTAAAGTAAAGGTGTAGAGAGAAGAAATGCAAATGCTATTTATAGTGGTTCGACAAAAAGCCTACGTCCACTGTTATCGAGCAAAACCCTCACACGACCTCTTACACTATACGATTGTCTTTTCAATACAATTACTCCTTCTACAATCACAATGAATTGGTCTACACAAGGCTCACCATCCTTTTTACAAAATAATTTTCATGGAGATTGTCTTAACCATAAACACCCAATTTGTAAGGCTTAGAAACCTAAAGATTACATGGTATGATTTACAAGAATAGGTACACTCACAAGATAATCTGTTTAAAGGAAATAAATATAATGTAAGGCTTATATTGGAGATCTAAGCAACTCTAAAAATGAGTATAGAACAAATGTAAGCTCAACAGAATATGTGTATTGAATGGATGCTTTGTAAACAATGTGAGAATTCTTTCAATAATATCTTCCTTCTTTTAGAATGAATGGAGGGGTATCCGTAGCCTCCAAGGCCTCATTTGTGGCTCAAAGACTCGATTTTGGGTCAAAGTAGTTGTTGCAAATGGAGTTCTAACGATTAGAAAACTAGTCATTATAGACAATTCAGTAGGCCAAACAATATGTTTGGTAGGCCGAA
>LNSY01371527.1:0-10091 GCA_002024485.1 Artocarpus camansi
AAATGTACTTACTAAGCTTTTGGCTTACTTAGTTTTACATCATAGTATAGATAAGGGTAAGTGGATTATAAAATAGGTTGAGGACGAGGACAAGCATGTGAACTTGAAAGGATGGATTGAAAATAGAAGAACGCCAAGGAACAAATTCAAAGTCATAAATTATGTTTAATTTCTAAGTATGTTTATTTGAAGAGTTTTAAAGATTTGAACTATGTCTTCATAACTTTATAGGATTATTATTTATCTTTCCACACTTTGAAATATTGAGACTTGTTTTAAATTAAAATTTTGTTTTTAATAGCAAATCGGTCTTTCGACCATTTCAAATCAGACTATCAATGTTGTCATCGGCTTACCGATTACCATACCTCAGCTTGCCGATCTTATTGTTTTAAAACCCTGATTTTGAAAAGCTTTAGATAGCCTATCGATGGTTAAAGTTCAGACTACCGATCATGTTCGGCTTGCTGAAGTCCAAAGTTCGGCCTATTTATAATTATTTAAAATGTGGTTTTATGGTTTTAGCATTGATAAAATTTTTAAAGAATATTTATAATTAAGTAATTTAATTAATGTTTTAAAAAATTGTATGCATGGATCGTAGGGTTTGTTTCTAAATTATGTTTTCATTTAAATGGTTTATCATAAATAATGGCAAAAAGGATGAATGTAACGACATCTATGTTGTCCGCAAGGGGGTGTTACACATAAAATGCTCATCATACATCTTTGAAATGTAGTTGGAGTATTACAAACTTCAAATGGCATAAGCCAAAAAACATAAGTACTGAAAGCACATATAAACGTGGTCTTTTCTTGATCTTCTAATGCTATCTCTATGTGATAGTACCCTAAATATCCATTGATAATAAAATGGATGACTAGCTACATATTTTATGATCTAATCAAAGAATTGGAGTGGGATTACAAGTGGCAGCATCCAACATCTAATAGTGAATGTACATACACCATCTAGTGACAGCTCTCATAGGAACAAGACCTCATTTCTCATTTTCAATCATAGTTACACCTGACTTGTTAGGTACAATTTGAGTTGGATTGACCAATTTACTGTTTGCAATGGGGTAAGTGATACCCCCATTTAACAATTTCAAAACTTCATTCTTTATAACTTCTTTCATTGTTAGGTTTAACCTTATTTGAGGGTCTCTTCATGGATTAGTACCTTCTTCTAATTGAATCTAATGAGAGCCAATCAATGGACTAATACCCTTGATATCAGCTATTGTCTAACCCAATGTAGTTTATGATCATCAAGTTTGAATGAGATGATGATAGAAAAAGAATCATCGACCCCTAAAAATGCATGTTTCAGTCTTTTAGGAAGTTGGGCTAACATTTGGGATTTCTTTAATGGATGGTTTGCGCTTTTCTTCTTCTCTCAAACAACTTTGGAAAATGTGGTTGCTAAAACTTTAATCCATTGTCTAATGAATTTTGGGAATATTAAAATGGGATCGGGATTTTCAATATCAAAACTTTGGAAGATTTCTTCAAGCACATCGATTCGCATTAGAAACTTTTCTTAAACAACTTCGTCAATGATTTCAGTTTTAAAAACACTCATCATTGCTTTGAAATTGCTTCCTAAGATGGAAAATATTCACTTTGAGGGTCATGTTTCCGAAACAGATTTTCATAAGACCATTTCTACAATAAATTAGAGCATTAACTATGGCTAAGAAAGGTCTTTTGACAATCATAGGGCTTTTTGATTCCATATTCACCCCATATTGAGTGTCATAGTTAAGCAAATCCATAGTCTAATAGAACTTATCAACTTACAACAAAGCATTTTCTACTATTCCTTGTAGTACCTTGATAGATCGATCTGTCTATTGCAAAACCACAAATGTGGTTTTAATCTCACCAAGTCCTAGTTGTGAATAAATTGAATAAGGCATAAGATTGATACTCACTCCTAAGTCTAACAAGGCTTAAGTGATTTCATGGGTTCCTATGTGACAAGTGATTATGGGACATCTAGGATCTTTGTACTTGATCGACACTCTTTGCTTAAGAACTGCAATTAATTTCTCAGTCAAAATGCAGTAATTGTGACATTTTGCTTCCTTTTCATAGTGTACAAGACTTTCATCACTTTGGCATAAACTAGCACTTATTTGATTATTTGCAATTGAGGAAGGTCAATCTGAACTTGCTTCAAGTGTTCCAAAATTTGTTCATAAGTTTTCAATACTTTCTTAGTGGATTGAAGAGATTGGGGGAAAGGAGGCTTTATCGAAAGCTTATTCACTTCTTCTTCTTGTCTTTGCGGAACAACTTCTTCACCACCTGCATCCATAGTGTTTGATGAATTTTCTAATGATTTACTGCTACAAGTAGCAACATGACTAACCTCTTCATCATTCTTCTCTTTAGTATTAAAGGATTGTATCATGGTTTGTCCTTTTAAAATGACCTGAGTTTAGGACAAACCTTTTTCATGTTCTAACGTGGTTGAAGTTTTAGTATTTAACTTTTGAACTCCTTACTATCTTCTGCTAGTTGTTTGAAAACAACTTCAAATTTTTGATTTGACTTGCTTTGTGCTTCAATGAATGTTTACAATGAATCCTTAAGAGATTTGCTTGATGGGTGTGGTTCATGCTAAGGAGCATATTCTCTTTGATACATTTCTTGTTGGTTCTCCTAATGATCTCCAAATGATTGTGCTTGATTTGAATTCCTCTTATCGGAATTCAAATTGTTTCTTCCATTAAGATTGAGATTTTTGGGATAAGAAGTATAAGGTTTATGATATGTCCTTAAGGCATTATATTGTTCGTCATATTCTCTTATTATTTCCTAATAAGCATAGCAGTCCTGTGGTTGTTCAACCCTTCCATTGACAAAATTTGTCCCTTGCAATTTAGCTCTTGTGATTGCTTGGATTCCTTTCTCATTCTTTGCTTTAAGGATTTCTAACTCCCTTATGAGACATTCAACTTGAACTCTAAGGTTGTAGCTATTCTCTTCCTTCAATTGATGAATTCTAGATGATTGGGACTTATTAGTACTTTTAGTAATATCTAATTCAACCCACAAGTGAACTTTTTTAGCAAATTCATCAAGAAATTCCTTAGCCTTTTTAGGATCCTTGTGTAAGAATTTTCCATTGCACCTCACTTCCAAATATTGATGATCATGACTTGTGAGTCCTTCATAGAAAAAGTTTACAAGACCCCAATTCTCGTAACTATGGTAAGTACATTATTTGAACAAATCTTTGAAGTTTTCCTAAGTTTCATTAAAATTTTTATGACTGTTCTAGGAAAAAGCCAAATTTTTTTTCTTGAGATTGTTGGTCTTTTGATATAGGTAGTATTTATGGAAGAAAGCAAATGTCAAGTTATCCTATGATTTGATAGATTAAGGTCTTAAAAAATAAAGCCAGTTTTTGGCTTTATCTTTTAGAGAAAAAGGAAAGAATTTTAATCGGATGGAATCAACAATGCGAGGATAGTTTTGGAAAGTGGCGACAACTTCCACAAATTCACGAATATGAACACAAGGATTTTTGCATTCCAATTTGAAAAGGTTGGCAAAAATTAAATCACGCCTGACTTCAAGTCTTGTTGTGCAAGATTTGATGGAAATAAAATACATGAAGGAATGACAGTGCGAGTCAGGTGCACGAAATCTTTCATCAATATTCTTTGAGGATTCTCATTGAGTTGCACCATCAAAAATGAATTCGAAAGGGTGGTTGACGAAGATGAAGATTGTGGAGAAGAATTCGAGATTATTCACTAGGATTTCCTCAAGCTGGAGCCTTAACAAATTGACCTAATTTGTCTTTATGTCAAAGCACTAACCT
Organism: Artocarpus camansi; assembly: GCA_002024485.1. Lineage (NCBI taxonomy): Eukaryota > Viridiplantae > Streptophyta > Magnoliopsida > Rosales > Moraceae > Artocarpus > Artocarpus camansi. Next base: position 3,842 of record LNSY01371527.1, read on the forward strand.
TGAATGTTTTTCTTTTTATTTTTTTAAATTTTAGAATTTTTTAATTTCTAAGCTTATAAGCAAAAGACGAGATGCTTAGCTTGTCTTTATTCAGGGAGAACAAAGTAGTAAGTGAAAAGCATCTGCCTTTTTTGTTCTATAGATTTTGGAAATTATATGCTTTAAGAATACTCCTAAAAAAGATTGGTAAGACAAGGTCTCCTTACCAACCTCCTAGTCAAAACAATGTTCCCGAAAGGACTGGTACTGGGAAAATCTTCAAAAGTAACTGGTTTTGGAGAAGGTTTATGAACCAGTACTAGCTCATTGATAGAACTTCCTTAAAGAATAATTTCCATAAAATCACAATTTTTAATTTAAGTATTATGAAAAACCTAATCTTAAATTTTATGAAAATTTATTTATGTCAAAAACCAAAAACTAAACTTAAAACTAACAAACAATAATTAAAAAGAAAATATATTTTTTTCTTTATGAATAGTGAGCAATGTTTGAATAATGAACCAAATCAATGTCGAACTCTATTTTGTGGTTTGGAGGCCATCAGAGTAACTCCTTAGGAAACACTTCGTCAAACGCATCTATAACGTCCCCTTATGGACGTTACAGATGTCATTACGTTCATTCTTTTCTTTTACTATTAATTAAGATAAACTATTCAAATGAAAACACAATTTGGAAACATACCCTAAGATCCATGCATACATTTTTTTTCAAATAATAATATTTAATAAATTACTTGATTATAAACATTCTTTAAATAGTTTATCAATACCAAAATGTAATCTAAATAAAAAAATCAACACAATTTTTTTAAAAATCTACTTACATAATTCGATAGGCTAAACTTCAAACTTCGACATTCTAAACTTTAACTGTTGGCAGGCCGCCCGAGGCTCTACAAAACAGGGTTTTAAAATCGCTAAAATCAAGAGGCTGATTTGGGGTAATCAACTGGCTGATGCAAACATCGACAAACTGACCAATAATGATCGACAAGCCAATCTGATGATAAAATCAAAATTAAATTTTAAATCAAATCTCAAAATTTCAAAGTGTAGAAGGATAGATAATAATCATATAAAGTTATAGAAACATAGTACAAATCCTTAAAACTCTTTAAATAAACATACTCAGATATTAAAACATACTCAGAAAAAAAAAAAGTTTATAATTTAAATTTCTTCTTTAGCGTTCTTCCGTTTACAATCCATCGTTCTTGTTTTACACGCCTGTCTTTGTCCTCCACCTATTCCATAGTTCCCTTACCCTTATCTACAATATGTTGTAAAATTGAATAAGCAAAAGCTTAATAAGTACATTTCATGTCTCACAACGTAAAAACATTTTATGAACATCTTTATGAAACAACATCACCATAAGCCTTAGCATAATAGTGCATCAGACATAGTTTCATATAGAACATATCTTTTGTTACATTATCCATATTAAATCTTTATTGATTTTATCTTAGGGGCCCAAGTATTGCACTATTTTCATCATCATTGGCGCTTCGTAATGAGAGGAGAGGGGTAGCTAATCCCAAACCAAACATGACATCATGACATAAACATAGGTGTGCAACACTTCTTTAGGTGATAATATATCCATACATATTTATATACTTTTATACCTTGAAATACGTCATCATCAAACATGCATAACTTTTGAACATCAAATCTTTCATAAATAGACATTAAATAAAACCTTCATAGAATCATTATAGATATCATCATGAACATAATTTTGAACTTTTACAAACCATATCATGTTGCAGGTGAGAATATACTTACCTATTTAGCTTATTCAACCTTAATTATAGGTGGTGTGTTCATATCATATATTCATTTAAAATAAAATTAACATTTATTTACATTCAAAGAATCATCCAATACCATAACACATACACACCTCCAATTCAAGAAACACATGAACACAAATATCTGCCTGACCCTTATGTACTCATAATTCAATAACTCATAATTTGTACACAATTAAAGTATGAGACTTTAAAGGAACAAAGCTAACACGTAAACATAATATCATGATTTTTCATTGGTTACAAAAATTTTGTTAGAAAATTTAAATAAGTCATATAACATACAATACCAAAACTACTGGCAACCACAGAGTAGTAAGTAGCCCTAACACATTTTCATATAATAAGTTATCTACATCACAAAATAATCTCACAAAATTTCCATATGTAGAAAACACCTAAACTTATAACATATTCAAAAAAAATATTTTCAAATAAATTTAAAAGAATTCAAAACATGCATTAGCATTTAGGTACAAAATACACTCCAAACATATGTGGTGGTAAGCTATTCATGATCTTTATTTTCAAACAATTAAAATAAAATTACTTAAACTCTAAAAAAAAATTTATGACAGCTTACAAACATGCAATACAGTGCCACAAAAATTTTCATTGTCAAATAAATTCATTCAGCCATACAAACTATTCACACAAGCAAGAAGTCTAGAATTTCATTGATTGATAGCCAAAAAACCTAGCCTTAAAGAAAATTCATGAACTCATAAAATATTTATCAAATCATGACAAAACTTTCAAGTCCATTTCTTAACATATACTTGAACATTTCTACCAAATTTCGTGAAAATCAAAACACATTTGCCCCTTGAACAAAGACCGTATATTTGTGCAACATAACCAATCAACAACAGTTATTATGAGGAGTAGATTGAAGAAATTGTATATCTCAACATAAAAAATTCCAATTAATGTGAAATTTTAAGGGACAACACATAATGCATATAGAAATAACATACTGAAATTTTGCAGCAATCAAATATTTGTAGGCAGAGATATAGTAGTCAAAAAAATGGAGAAATACTATTTCAAAATATATCTAGAGTGAAATTCTTACCTCAAACAATTCTTCTCAACTTTCCTTTGAATTCACCCAGAAGAAGACTCGATGTTTTATTCAAATATTTGTAAGAAAATAAGGAAGAGAGAGGGGGAGAAAACATGGAGAAAGAGAGAGTGTTTCTAAGAGAATTTGTAGAAAGAGAAAAAGAGATGATAGGGAGAGATAGCTTACATGAAAATGAAATAACGTAAAAGGAAAAACTAATCTTCTCTATAATTATTAAAAATTTTCTGACTAGAATTAGCGTAAATTCATGTGGGGAATGGAGAGGATTAGGGAAAGTTAACAAATTTGTTTTTACTTACCATATTTCACAATTTCAAAAGAGGAAACCCTCATAAAATAATCCAATTAACTTAAAAGTCAAACATTTTATTACCTAAAATATGGAATCAAACCAAAAAAAATGTTAACCAATCAAAATTTAATCATCCAATTATATCCAATCACAATAATTATCATTGTCACAAATTTTGGGAGATTTTTGCTAATTACTCATCAGTTTTCATCGGCTTGCTGATGGCTTACTTCAGCCTGCCAAAGTCATGAGGCCCAACCTGTCGATGGAATCCATTGGTCAGCTGCTCCATGAGGGATAATTCGACCTGCCGAATCTAAGAGATTGGCCTACCAAACTGCCTGATACACTAAAATATAACAAAATATTTTATGAAATAGTTAATGACATGAACATACAATGTTAATGACATGAACACCTTGAGCGTGCCAATTCCACGTGATCGTCACCTGCCATCATACTTAAAATAAAATAGATAGTAACATTTTATCATATAATTAGGGAAAAATACTTAACATTGTTTTTCATTTGACATATTTCGTTATATGAAAATTAGGCGGATATTACAATAACCACCTCTCACTAGTGATTTGGTGCACTAGTTATGAAAATTATGACCATTGTCACAAACTAAAATTGTAATATTTTAATAGAATAAATTTTTATCTTGATTTCGGTGGAACATTGTCTTATAAAATATCTAAAATCGATAATATGACAAGTCATACTATAATAAAAGACATTCTATAAAATTAAGCGTTATTTCATTATTATTATTAATATTAATCATGCAACACAATTAAGTTATATAAAGAAAACATGACTAAATTTATGTAAAAATGGGCAACATAACAATATTAACAATGATTATTAAAAACTTGAAAAATATAATTGATTCCATAAAGTATAAACATTACAAGTAGATATAAAGCTAAAAACTATACCAGAGTACTATATATATAAGACCATCTTTCTATCTCACTAGACTCTTTACACTAATTTGGGCATTTTTTTATTATTTTTGGTGGGTTGAAAGAGTGCACTAGTAGTATCTCCTCTAAAAAGGAGAGATTACTAAGCTAGAGAAAAACACTAAGGAAAGAAAGAAGGATGGGGGTGCCAAGGCACCCCTTTTATAGTGTTTTCTAAAACACTACTTACCATTTTATTTTTATTATTTTATTTACTCTATTATATATTATATTATTTTTTCTTTTACAACTTGACAAGTTGCAAATCAACTTCCACTGTGCAACTTTAGTTTTTTTTTCTTGGCTATTGATGTGCTGATGAAGTGCTAACGTAAACACTCTGTGCATTTGTTATCCGTTTCTATTATTTTTTGCACCATTTTTCTCCCTTTTTCTACTAGAATTCAAATCTAAAATTAATCGGCACACTAAAATTAATTATTTACAAACACAATATTTACAACGATTTTTAAAAATAAAAAATAAACTAATAATGTATAAGAACTAACTAATATAAAAATATGATACAAAGCTAATTTGATTATGTAGAAATACTACCTAAGTCATACAAATATTTTTAAAAATTACTAAAAATATATTACAACATATTTGTAAACTCAAAATACACTATAAAACTTATCAAGATAGCAAATAAAATTGCAACTTAAAAATTAGCGGTTTTGATCAATTGGACAGAGAACAAAAATTTAACATATAGAAATTACTCTAAAATTTACCAAAAATATACTTAAACAAAAAAAGTACTAAGAACATATATCTAAACATATTTTCATACTAAGACATGAAAACAACATAAAAACACAATAATGTTATTAATTAGAGGATTTAATGACAAATAGTAATTCAAAACAAATTATTTAGCTTTAGAAAATGTGCATTTTTACGTATTCATCACCCACAAGTTCTAACATATCTCACAAAACATTTTAAATATATTCAAATATCATTACAATGCATGATTCAAATATATTTTTGTCTTCTACTATGGGCCCAAGTGTACGTACGATATGCACAAGATTATCAAACAACGAAGCCATAACTTAATGTAACTTAAGTTGATCCTCCACTCAAGGAGGGATTAAAGGCTTAAACTTTCAACTTTAAATACCTTACATCAAGGAGGCCGGTACGATACTTCTTTATCTTGTCATTCATGTTTGGATTATTGACTATGTAATCTTAGTGAAGCATCATTTCTTGAAAGACATATCAAATGGAAATGTTTTCATTCAACCATCAAGCATTAAAGTTCACAACCTCATGCCATAGGTGAGATTAAAACTTACTCGATTCTCGCGCTAAAGTTCTAGCTAAGCCTTTCCTATTATGAGGAGTGAGCTAGCTCTATGTCCTTTTAGAGCAATACTTAATCGTTAACTAATGCTTTAGGCACTTTATGTCTCCAACTTTGATAAAATATTGTCAAACCTTGTATTAGATGTTCACTTAATGTAGTGTAAAGCATTTTTCCTTTATAGGCCTTTAGGTTATTATAAAAGCGTTCGAGGCTCGTTTTTGAATTACTTCTAAAGCTTTGAAGCCGAAATTCATAATTTAAAATTCATGTGGTATATTATAAACCTCTTTTCACAACCATAATAGTTTTAATGAGAATTACAACTTTTGTGTTTTTAAAAACAAACACTTTTAAAGATGTTTTAAACTAATTTCTACAATAGTTTATTTGAAATTCTTTGTTTTACTATATGATTTATTTAGAAGTTGTAGAAAGTTTCTTCATGAAAGTTGTTTTCTCAATGTTTTCAACAAAACTCATGTTAAAATCAAAAAATAATTCAGCCTTTAAGCACCTCAAAAACACAAATTCTTAAATATATTGTTCTTTTTGTTATAACAAAAAGTGCAACAGTTTAACTCATTTACTTTTGCTTGTTTATATATTCACTTTGATCTTTTTCAAATTCCCTCAAACATGGGAAACAACAAGTCATATCACATGGTTTTTCTTTCATACCATTATTCATAACATTTGTCAAACACTTGGTATTCATGACTATTCAAAACATAACCTTTTGTAGGTTTGTATTCAAAAGTTTCCA
>LNSY01371536.1:0-10423 GCA_002024485.1 Artocarpus camansi
GGAGAAAATTGGTTCCTCTGGTTCTATTCTTAGATTTGATTTTTCTTCTATTTTGGCAATGGGTTGTTTTGTGGTCCATTTTCTTGTTTAATATCCCATCTTTTTGCCCTTGATTTAGGCTTCTCTCCCTCCAATATAGCAGAAAAGCCACTACATATCAGATGACCTATTTTTATCTCTGTTCTTTTATTGTAGTAATATCCTTTTTGTTCTCTCCTGTTCAACGTTTTTCTTCCGGATCAAAACAAAGAGATGCCAGCGACTCAAATAAATATATATATATATATACATATATATCAGTCCTTTTTTGAGAAGGGGATATCGGTCCTTCTAATTAAAACAACAGCAGCAGCAGTTATCCAAGTTGGTCTCTTTTGAATAATCTATTATTGCTTTGGAGTTCTCTTTTTGTTTTAATTTTGTATTTTGTTTTTCTTTTTTAGAAAAATGAAAGCATAAATGTGGTTTAATAAATTATTTATTAAAACTGTTTTTTTATTATAAATTAATAATTTATTAAAAATTTAAATTATTTTTATTTTTTTAATTAAAAAAACTTTTTACTCTTTTATGGGATAGATTACTTCCACCGCGAGATACCAAGTTTTAAAGTTATAACCTATCAGGTTTTTAAATATTTTCTTTAAAACAAAAAAATCAACCTTTTTCATTTGCTGGCGTAAGGTGTTGGACTGTAACACTTTAAAACCTACCAGATTCTAACATATTTTCTTTTATTTTAAAATCTATCAGATTTTAGTACTTTTTTTTTTAAATAAAGAAGCATCAGCGTCCGGTAGTTGAGACAAAGTGTTAGGATTGTAAAAATGTAAGCTTTAAATTTAAAATCTGTCAGATTGTAATATATTTTCTTTCAAAGAAAAAAACACTGACTATGATGTTGAAGTGAAACCAGTCGGCCCTCGTCGCAGAACACGTTGAAACCTGTAAAAGTTTCATCTCAAAACTTGCCAAATTTTGTAGCAAAACTCATTAAAACCCATCAAATTTTATCTCAAACCTTGCCAGAGTCACCCAAGTTCCAAACCGTAATCTTAAAAACCATTTCAAAAGAAAAAAAAAATTAGATGTACAAATTAATAAAACTACATTCAAGCAAAAAATTTAGATCTATAATCAATTAACAATATGCCACCGCCAAATCTCGACAAAAAATTCAATCAAATTATCTCCTCATCAACAACCTCTTCAAAGAAAAAAAACTAAAAAAAAAGAAATATCTCCTTGTGAGGAATGTATTCCACCAAAAAACTAAGAAAGTTCAATGCTGTGATCCCATAGTGAACATGCTCCAAGACATCTTCGCACCGCTTGGGAGCCAATTGATGATCGACTCCCTCAAGTCGTCGTCATCAGAAACCAGAGCAGCGGCAAGTCTAGCGTCCTCAAGGCACTCGCTGGCCGCGATATCCTCCCCAGGAGCTATGACATCTGCACTTGCGGACCTCTCATTCTCCAGCTCCTCCCGGAAAAGTGCAACGCCGACGACATAGAGGAAGAGTACGGTTACTTCCCTATGGGCTTTGATGATCCTTGATTTGAACGCCTACGATCTCAGACCATAGAGATCCGATCTCGAACGGCATTGTGAACGATGACAACAAGGTGATGCATATTGATCGTGATCTAGCAAGGACCGATCGCGTAAACAGCGAGCTTAATCCGAAGCTGATTTGCCGGAGCTGATCCAGTTCGTCCGAGAAGAGAGAGAAGATAGAAGAGGAGAGAGACAAGAAGAACGACGAGCTTGATTTGAAGTTGATTTGTCAGAGCTGATCCAGTTTGTCCGAGAAGAGAGAAAGAAGAGAAGAGGAGAGAGATGAGAAGAGAGAGAAAAGAATTCTGCAGAGTCAGACAAAAGAGAAGAGTGAGAGAGAAAGAGAGGAGCGGAGTGAGAGAGAGCAGAGATAGAAGCAAAAACAAAAACAAAAAGAAAATAAGGTTAGGGTTTATTTTGATTTAGTTTTTGAACCAGGAATAAAGAGTCAATTAATAAATTAAATTTAAAAAAAAATTAAAAGGATAGTTTTAAAAAATCAAGAAGAAAGGACATTTTTAATATGAAGTTTATAAGTAGATATTTTACCTAGTTTTCTCTTATTATTAGTATATTAAGATTTTGGGTAAGATTTTAGATGAAGGCTTTTTGTGATCATGGCTTACCCAGCTTGTTGTGGATTGATCTTGAGGAAATTTAGATTTTTATTTCCTTTGATCATAATTGACTTTTTCACTTGTTTTAATGGGATTTGCTTTCTATGACCTTGTTGTAAATGTATTTCTTGTTGGGTTTGTGTTTTGCTAAAAAGGCACTGAACTTTGATTCAATTCCGATTGAAACTTTGCATATTGTCACTAGAATGGACGTCAAGGCTTGAGTCATTTGTAGGAGTGACTTTGTTATTGACCTCTTTAAAATTTATATTTATACCAGAATAATTGTTTCAACATTGTCTCTCTGGGTTATTTAATTGTTTCTAAATAATTGTTTCCACGCGAAGACTGAAGCTACTGGTAAATAGAGGGGAAAACTTCTTTGATAGGACATATTGATTTTCTCTCATTTAGTTATTTGATAATTTGGTTCTTATTGCATTTGTGGCATTTGATTAATTTGTGATCTAATTTAGAAACATACTTGTAGGTGAAAATATCAAATATTTTCAAATTAATGTTGACTTCTAGTAGTCCTATTGCATTGAGCCCATACAACCAGTTGAGTTGCGTAGCTTGTAAGAAATTCAACATAATCATAATGCAACTCTTTTTCCGATTGTTATTTCCATAATTATGATGCTACAACTGACACTATCTTTAGCCATTTTCCTGTGGTCTTATACGTGGTGTTTGGCAATTATAGTTTGAAGCATTTTTTTCAATTATAAGTAATATAAAACTTTTGCATGCTACTGTAATAATAATAAAATAAAAAAATCGCTACAGTATAAAGTTTTTACATATTATAATAAAAATAATTTTAATCAATAGTAAACCATCTTACCAAACACTCTATAATAGTTCGTTAAAATTCAGATGTAAAAAATCTGGCTATATTCATCAAAAGATCACTGCTGATCGGTTTCCCAGTTTAGAGAAGATTTGCAAAGCCTTAAAGTTTGCACTTAAACCATTTTTACCTACCATTCTACTTTAGATGCGATGGACAAGCTTTTGAAAGATGTTAGCATGAGCATCAGAACCTGTAATTAGTTTCTGGTGTATAACCGTGGACTATGTTTAGTTCCTAGGATTATTCTCGTTTGGTAGTAATTTTAAAATAAGTAAAAATAGTTTTGTTTTTATTTTTGAAAAATTGTACTGAGAATGGTCTTAAAATTTTTGCTTCAAAAAACATATAAAAACAGTTTTAAAAACATATAAAAACAGTTTTAAGAACTTACAGAACAATACCAAACGGGAATAAATCTTGAAAGCAGCACTAAAAGCATAGGCATTGAAGAAAACTGATGACTAAGTACCGTTGTCCGTTGGAAAATTTTTTCTGTTATGAATTATATAGTAAACTTTTAAAGCACCCCTGTATTAAGCGGAGATGTTTAGTTGACTTTTTTCCTCTTGCTTAAAACATTAACGAAAGATGAGAATTTTTTCTATTCATGGAGATTTGTGTTACAATTATAACAATAGAAACATATTTGTCAGTTGAAATATTTATATATTGTTAGAGTTTGATGACTCAAATTTAGTCTGATCTGACCTAAAAAGTTTGTGGTATGATAAATTATAGTTAGAAATAAAAATGAGATTTTTTATAAGATCTATAGTAGTATGGACCACTGTTGTTGGGCCGTTTAATTTATGTTTTTGGGCTTTTAGGATTTTACCTATACCTATATATATGATATATTGCGTTAGGACTTGATTAATTACCGAATTTCAAATCTCCCTAACGTCTTTATTGTAATTTTTACGAGTTTAGTGATTTTTTTCCTTTATTTTTAATTTTTTTTTTGTTTTAAGTTACCATGTAAATTTTATATGTTTCATTTTTTGTTTTTACAGCATTAATTTTGTAACATCTATGATTGCCAAATTAGATTCTTTATGTTGTTATCTGTCAGTTTCTAATCTTCTGTGGTTTCTTAACTGCATATACCGGAAGATGTTGGTACAATCGATAGACTGATAGCTGATGCGGAGTCAAGCTACAATAACGGCATGATTATTTGCCCTAAAGGAAAAAGTAAAATTAGAAAGTATTTTTTTTAAATAATATATTTATTTAAATTTTATAGGCCTCATATAATATAAAAAATAAACAAAAAAATATCAAATAAATATTATATTTATTTATATGTCTAAATTTTTGTATTATTATCTAATAGTTATTAATTATCTAAAACAGATATGTTAGTAATTATATTAAATAAGATTAATTTTTTTAAGTAAATAAACACTAAAAAAGAAATGTAATTATTTCACATTACTTCCATCAAACAAATAAATAAACACTTAAAAACAATATATGATGCTCACTTCTAATACATTATTCTTCTTTTTAATCATATTACTTTTTTTATATTTTTTTACGGTTTGATGAACATATCCTACGTGTCGGCTCTTTGGGGTAGATTTTTACCAACCTGTCCAAATTTGATCTTGAGTAAGTATATTTCTCCTCGATTTGTATCGACCGTTTTCATAATGGCAATACCATTCCCCCCACCCCCTGCTTATATCAAATCTTAGCACACCCAATCACGCAGAAAGCGAGACGATAGTTAGTCGAAATATAAAACAAGTAATCTTCATTCCAAAACTGAATTGTATTTTAGAGTCTTCTTATATATATATATATATATATATATATGAGAATTATTACATCTGGTATCGTTGCTAATCTGGCACTTAACTGGACATTGAGTTGGCACAACTTTTGACGCACATTTGGCTTCTATTGGTCAAGAGACTGTTAAAACTGATAAAGAGGTGGTAATATTATATTTTAAATTAGGAATAAAAGTGTAACTTTAATTAAATAAAAAAAAAGTAAGAAAGTAAGTAAAAGATGTTTTAATCCTTCATAAACGACAAAAGGCACAAAACTGGAGAATCAGTGAATAGAAGAACATTTATTCGATGAAATACTTTAATATTTCACGCGAAAGAGAAACATGTATGGGCCTCGTCCTGTCAACCCAAACAAGGGCCCAAGAAATTTGTCTTTATCAAGCCATCAAAATAGCTTGAACCACTTTATTTGCATCTCATATTACCATTCTAAATTTCATTCTACTGTATAGTGTCGACTCTATATACATAAGAATTTCCCCTTCACATCTATATATCAGTCAACGTAATTCATTATTTAATGTTATTTTATGTTCCAACTGTGAAAACAGAACTACAAGAAAAATAGCAGAGTGTTTGGGCTAGCCCAGAAACGTACAAACGTACAACCAAAAGAAGGAAATAACAAACTGATATGGAAAAAGATAGAAAAACTGCAAACTGATGGAAATTACTCTTAAACTGAGAAAACACTAAAACTGTGATACAAGACAAAAAAACAACTAGGACCAATATATAGGTACCTACATACATGAACAAAAAAAGACTTTTAGGCGTTTGAAAGTGGTGGGAATCACTCAGTTCCCACCACAAACTTAATTATGAACAATGTAAAGCTCTCATATGTTACAGTAACAATAAAAAAAATTTGCTACAATGAAAAACTCTTACATGCTACAGTAAAAGTGGTTCTTTCCATCGATTCCCACCACTCTTTTAAATAGTCACTTAAATATAAACAAATGCACTAAGACACATTCACCAACTAGAAAACTTAACCACAAGATACATACATTAATGACAGGAGAAAATAAATAGAAATGAACTCTAAAAGTCACTTTAATTTTTAACACTCCCCCTTAAAGTGAACTTTTAGAAGCAAGTCCAAGTCTTATACGAAGAAGCTTCGGTGGTCCCTTTGAGAGTAACTTAGCAAAGATGTCAGCAACATTTTCTGCAGACCGAACTTTAGCAGCTTGTATAGTTCCATCAAGTACTTTCTCTCGAATGAAGTGATGCTCCACTTCAATATGTTTTGTTCTTGCGTGACATACTGGGTTGACTGCAAGCTTCATAGCACTTTGATTGTCACAGAAAATGGTAGAGTGAACATCCTCAATGAGCCGACGAAGCCAAATGCACTCTTGGGCAGCAATAGCAGCGGCTTTATACTCTGCTTCAGCAGTAGAAAGCGAAACAGAACTTTGTTTCTTACTACACCAAGATACACCAGCAGACCCACAAAAGAAAACATAGCCTAATGTAGATCTTGGATCATCCAAATCACCAGCAAAATCAGCATCAGTAAAACCATTCAGAGAAAATTGAACTCCCTTTTTATACAAAAGACCCATATCAAGAGTTGAATTCACTTACTTCAAAATCCTTTTTGCTGCCTCAAAATGTGGTTTACGAGGTGCCTGCAAGAAACGACTAACAAGTCCAATAGCACAGCATAGACAATATCAGCTCTTGTTATAGTCAAGTACAACAAACTTCCAACAAGAGCACGGAATGGTTGTGGATCCGAAAGAAGAGATCCATCTTCACGTCTCAACTTCATATTTGCATCAAGTGGAGTCGATTGCTTTTTTCCTTGTTTTAATCCGAATCTAGCGACAAGCTTTTCAGCATAGGTTTTCTGAGATAAGAAAATCCCATTTTCCACTTTTGCAACTTCCAGACCAAGAAAGTGACCCAGCTCGCCTAAATCCTTCATTTCAAAACAGAAAGATAATTCCTCCCGTAACTTTGCAACCTCTCCTTCATCATTTCTAGTTATTATCATATCATCCACATAAAGAAGAACAATAACATGTAGTTTTCCAAGCTTCTTAGTGAATAAACTAGAATCAGAGTTCGAAGCAAAATAACCACAGAAAAGAAGATATTCAGAAATTTTACCATACCAGGCCCTCGGAGCTTGTTTAAGGCCATAAAGCGCCTTCTTAAGCTTGCAAACAAAGTTGGGCTGAGACTTAGAAACATAACCCAACGGCTGCTCCATATAAATGTCTTTGTCTAGCTCTCCATATAGAAAAGCATTCTTCGCATCTAGTTGCCAAAGTTTCCATCCAAGACTAGCAGCCAAGGAAATAACCACTCGAATAGAGGTCATCTTTGCAACTGGACTGAAAGTTTCTTCATATTCTTCTCCATATTTCTGAGAAAAACCACGAGCAACCAGCCTTGCTTTGAATCTATCCACACTACCATCTGGTTTCTTCTTAATTCAATACACCCATTTTCAAGTAATTGGCTTCACATCTGGAGGCTTAGGCACAAGACACCAAGTTTCATTCTTCATGAGAGCATTCATTTCTTCATCCATAGCTCTATTCCATTCTTCATTGTCTTTAGCTTCGTCAAAACAAGAAGGCTCATCCTTGTCAATAGGACCAGCAAAGAAGCAGGAGTAAAAACTTACAAAATTTTCATCTCTAAAACGAGCCAGCTTCACGATATTTCTCCTTGGCCTTTGAGATTGGACGGACCTAGACCCTCCTTGGAAATTACTCTCTGTTTGTTGTTCTTCTTGACTAATGCTCTCCTCTACTCGTTGTTGCTCCATATCTATATTGGAAGGAGAACCTGGCTGGACAGAGACACTAGGTGAAACAGGCAGATTAACCTTTTCACGCTCAGGAAAGATCTCTTCATTGGCATTCATGGAGTTAGGATCAGAACCATAAAAGGATGAAACTTCATCAAACACAACATCCCTTGAAACAGTAAAGGAATGAGTATTAGGATCCATGCACTTCCAGCCTTTTTTCATTTCATCATAGCCAACAAAGATGCACTTTTTGGCTTTTGCGTCAAGCTTGGTTCTCCTTGAATCCGGCACATGAACATAACAAAGAGAGCCAAAAGCTCTCAGGTGTTTAACATTAGGCTTTTCTCCACACAGTAACTCATAAGGAGTGTTGAAATTAATTGGGCTAAGTGGCATTCAATTGATTACATAGGCCGCACACTTCATAGCTTCTGCCCACAAAGCTTTGGGTAGATTCTTTGCATGTAACCAACTTTTACAAGTCTCTCTCAAATGTCTAATTTTTCTTTCCGCCACACCATTCTGCTGCGGCGTGTCAGCACACAAAAGTTCTCTTTGAATTCCATGACGTCGACAAAACAAGAAAAATTCATCAGAAGTGAACTCACCACCTTTATCGGTCCTCAAAATCTGAATTTTTTTAATCTTCTAGTTGAAAGCATTCTCAACTGTGTCTTTGAACTCTTGAAACTTGGCAAATACCTCTGACTTATTCTTCACAAAATAATCCCACGTGAATCTTGTAAAGTCATTAACAAATAACAACATATAATTGAAGCCAGAATATGAAGGAGTTCTAGTTGGGCCAAATAAATCATTATGAATACGTTCTAAAGGAACCTTGCTTCTTATAGTAGATCTATCAAATGGAAGACGATGTGCCTTAATATATTGACATCCTTCACAAACTCCCCCATCACCAGAAATCATCAACTTTGGCAGCCCTTTAAATAAACTTTTAAGCATCATGACTTTCAACTTATTCATATTAAGATGCCCAAGTCTCTCATGCCACACAGTTGCATTATCATTACTACTCATCTTTTCAACATAAGTAGAAGAAGCTGATAAAATAAACAAATCTTTGACTCTCTTACCAGTGTGAACACTATCTGCTTTTATCTCTTTGATGTTTCGTAAACACTCCACGTCTTTCGGCCCAAAGAGAACATAATTTCCGACATCAACAGCATTTGTCACTGAGAAAAGATTCTTCTTAACTCCTGGAACATGATAAACCTTATTAATAGTAATAGAATCACTATTATTACCAACAATTACAGTTCCTTCTTTCTCAACAGAGTGGACCGAGTTATCCGCTGTAACAATAGCTTCATTTCCTTTATAACTTTGGAAATTAGAGAAATTTGATACATCACCAGTTAAGTGATGACCACAACCAGAATCAGTAATCCAGTCTTTCTCAAAATTGATGGAAGCCATGGCATTGTCCGTCGTTGCCAAAAAACAATTCTCCCACATTTCCTCGTTACTAGAAGCTTTGCCCTTTTCAGCATAATTTCCCTCCCTCAACTTGACACGACAATTTTTCTTAATGTGTCCAAGTTTTTTGCAGCGGTAACATCTAACCGTCTTCTTATCCGAGAGCCCCGCATACCTTTGCTTAACAGCTTCTTCTTTTTGTTTTCCTCTGGTTTCATTCTTCTTGTCAGAAAACAAGGCAGTCCCTTCACCTTCAACCTTAGAGACACCAGCCATTTGCAAAGCTAAAGATTCCTGCGAGCAGAGCAGATTTTCAAACTCTTCCAAGGAGGGTTGTCGTTCCCAACCTTTAATCGATGTCACAAAGGGACTATATTCTTTCTTTAAACCACAAATAATATTCCGTCTTATTCGCGCCTCGGAGATAGGTTCATCAGGATCTAGAATAGAAATCTCTAAACATAAATTCTTAATTTTTAGAAAGAATTTAGAAATGGAAAGATCACCTTGAGCAGCATTTACCAATTCATTTTTCTAAGGCTTGCAATCGTCTGACATCCTTTTCTTTGAAGAGATTATTGAGGGTAACCCAAATTTCATTTGCCGACTTGCATTTGATGATGTGCTCGACCAGTCCGTGAGAGATGGATCTTTTCAACACGAACTCCGCTTTGGCATTCGTCATCTTCCATTTCTTCAAATCATCAACAGTTTCTTCCGTGTTCTCAGGAGCTTCAATTCTTTCTCCACCAACAACGTCCCACAAGTCCTCACCGACCACGTACGACTCCATGCAAGTTTTCCATATCTTACAATTAGATTGATTGAGTAACTCAATACCCAAACCAATAGCACAACCTCCCGAATCCCTTCAAAGAATCACTGTCTTTGGACTAGAGCTCTGGTACCATGTGAAAACAGAACAACAAGAAAAATAGCGCAGAGTGCTTGCACTAACCCAGAAACGTACAACCAAAAGAAGAAATAACAAACTTCAATGTACGGACAAAAACTTATTTAATTTACATAAATAATGATAAATTTTACATTGCATATTAGGGTAGGCCCGGCAATACGGGTTGCGACACGACACGAATCTGACACGTTTTTTTGCGGGTTAGTGTCAAAAAATTTGACCACGGGTCATTTTAATGTCGACACGAAACTGACTCGTCAAAAAATGGGTTAGATTTGGGTCAACCCGTCTGACACAAAAATTACATGTTTCTGACACGTATTTAATTAATTAACATTAAAAAAATTAATATTATTTCACATATAATATAAGCACTCAAAAAATTAACCCCTACCTCTCTTATTACTCATATTTTTGTTGAAATGGTATAAAACTCTTCTAATTTTTGTTTTTTT
>LNSY01371706.1:0-12018 GCA_002024485.1 Artocarpus camansi
TTATTCACAAATCACGAACACTAGCTTTGGGTTCTCTCAATTGGTTGGAGGGGGAATCACCTTGAGAAAGAGTTGTATGTGTGAGCCCACACTCACTCCGATCATGGATAGAGAATAGCAAAGAATACTAGTTGGTTGAGGCTCTTCTGTAATGTTACTTCTCTACATGGATTTTGGGACCCTTTCGGCGAATACAAGGTTAGTAAGATCCTAGTAATTTATGCATATAGCATGTCAAAACTTGTGTTTTAAAAAATGCTATGATCTAAAAATTTTAAAATTCTGTTGCGTACTATTTTTTCCAACAAATAGCATATTGCATGCTTAACATGAAGATTATGAGACGGCAAAACAGATCTTGGATAGTCTTGAAGACATATTTGAAGGCCAATCCATAACAAAATGGCAAAGGGTGCTTTGGAAACTTTTGAACTATAAACAAAGACTGGGGACGTCAGTGAAGCAGCAAATAACATTGGTCATAAGTTACCTTGTTAAGGCTCAAGCCCATGGAGCTGGTATCAATGCCAAGTCATAGATGACTATAGTCTTTTAGACTTTGTCAAAGGAGTTCATCTCGCTTAGAGCTTCATATAATTTGAGCAATAGGCAAGATGTGACCTTAATGGAGCTAATGAAGCAATTACAAGAATTCAAAAATCTAATCAAGGAAACTCCTATGGGTGGCGAGGCTAACTTGGTAGCTGCATCTAGTTCCAATCCTAATCTTAGGTTTAGAAAGAAGCATAAGGCTAAGAACAGGAAGAATTCTATTCCTACAAATAGCAAGAACTAGAACAAGAAAAAGAAGAACCGAAAGAAGCTAAAGTGTTTTTATTGTGGGAAGGTCAGGCACATCAAAAAGAATTGCAAGGACTTTCTTTCCTGAGGAGGTAGGTGTGACTTTTAGTTATTGAAACTTATTTGGTTAAGGAATCAAGTGACACATGGGTTATAGATTATAAGTTTATACTTCCCACTCTAGTACCAATTGTCAGCCCAAAAATGACTACCTAAGAAAGGATGAGTTGGGTTTTTAAAACTTTTTACGATTATTAGAAATTTCTAAATGATTGCACAAACAATAAACCACAAATAACAAAATATAATTTAAATGACCATAAATGCATGAAAGTAAAGAGTTAAGGTAAAAGAAGTGTAAATACTATTTATAGTGGTTCGGCAATATGTCTACGTCAAATGTCATTGAGCATGATCTTGACTTGACCTCTTCTACTATCTCGATCATCTTTTTAATATGGTCACTCCAAGTATAATTTGGTGACTTTGTCTACTCGAAGATCACTACAACCTCTCACAATCTGTTAATTTTATGGAGATTGGCTAACTGAAACAATCCTAAAATTTACTAAGGCTTTGAAAACCTGATGCACTTGGTTTACAAAGTTTAAAAGTTTAAGCACAATGCTCACATCTAGTAAAAATGTATGAAATATAATTAAGAATTAACTAGGAGATGGTTAAACACACGAAGAGGATTTTTAGGAAGTTTGGTTCAAGAATGATTTGAAAGCATGTTGAACACTTAGAGATTGATACAATGATGATTCTAGGTGTTCTTGGTAATTGAAAAACTCAAAAATAAGGCTATTTATAGGCTACAACTCAAAATTAGCCATTTATAGCCATTTGAGGCACATTTGCAATGGCTAGAAATTAGTTGTTAGAGACCTCGGTTGACCACTATATAGCTTAGTCAATTAACCTATTGCAAGAACTAGCCCTTTTTATGCTGGGGCGATCGATCGACATATGTTATTCTCGATCGACCAGGCTGTTGCAGCAAGCCTGGCGCTCAAATTTTGCTTTGAAAGTAAAGTTTATAAAACATTTAATTTCAAACCTTTTTCAAAACATATAAAATAAATTCTAAGTCTTGAAAGAGAATTAAAACAAGTAGAAATAATTTGGAACATATTTCAAAGCTTAAAAACATTTTTCATCTTAATTTTAAAAATATTGTTCATATATCAATCTCAAAAATAAAACCTTAAAAATAAGGAATTTAAATCAAACTTGAGCCAATTCCACTTGATAAAATCTTCTTGCATGTTCTAACCTCATATAAACTTAAAGTGAAAGTAAAACCTATTCTTTATACTTGATGATGTTTTTCTTTAATCTTTTAGCTCTCGGTAATTTCATCCATCTTCATATTAATTTCTTTTGAGTCTTGATGAATTTCTTCCAAATATCTTGAGATGCTAAAATATTACTTATAAATAGCACTATATACTTAAGATAAATTATTGCAATTACGCAATCAATTGTTTGTTGTCATCAAAACAAAAATGAATATTTCATTTGAAATCTTGGAGCCAACAATTTGTATCGATTAAATTATTTTTACCTATACAGCTATTTTGTTCTCATATTTATCTATGTAGATAATTTTAATTTGAATGATATCTACAATGTGTATTGTTTAAGTTATTGTTTACTTTTATAAGTAGTATTGGGAATCACTACTTATGCTTGGGTGACAATAAGTTTTGTCAAAAAAAATTTTTGATGCCATACAAGTAACATTTAATTAATTAAATAATTGCCACAACAAGTAACATTTAATTAATTAAATAATTGCCACAACAATTTTTGATTATGATAATGTTAAGTGATTAAGGAAAATTTAATTTTGTCGTATAAAGTAATGACATCAATAATTGTAATTTGACATGGAAAAATATAATAATTTGACCATAGGGTAATTATTATAGTTTGTGTTAAGTTCAAATGGAATAGTGAATTTTTTTATTTGTTAAAAAAAATTCTAGTTTTTTATTTAAAAAAATACTAGTGCCATAAAAAGTTTTATGATGACGTATTGATTTTTATTGTTTGGATTATTTATGTGGGTAATTTTTCCATTTTTTTTTCTCCATTGCATGTTTAGTAAGCTTTGCTTTTTTTTTTTTAGTTCAATCTATATATGTTCTAAATTTTGATTCATCTCATGTACCTTCTCTGAATGGTGATAACTTTGTTGATTGGAAGGAGAAAATTTTCCTAACATTGTGGTGTATGGAACTTGATTTAGCAGTTTGTGTGGATAAGCCACTAGTTCCTACTATTAGATTGAGTGCCCTAAAGTTTAAATAATGTAATACTTTTTGAGATATTTAATCAATAAAGAGTCAATTATTTTCATATTTCAAATATGTCTTCTTTATATTCATTTATATTAAATGTATGATAAGCACACAAAAATCAAAACTATTAATTTAAACCATTAAGATAGTACATATGATGAACAGATTATGTAGAAGATATGAATCTTATAGTGATAGTTTAAATATAAAATGTCCACAATCGAGAGAATAAATTTGGATAGTATATTCATGTTAAGATCATTATATTGTCTACATCCTTAACAGAAGATGATTTGACTTTGTCATTGGTACTGATATATTAGATAGGGACTAAAGTTGAATTGATTTGATTAATAATTTCATTTTAAATAAATAAATTCACTTTAGATAATCATTTATATTACTTCTTAATCCTGAAATAAGTCAATGGGTAAGTATTCTTGACTTATGAATTTTAATATATCAAAAGGTGACATCCTAAGTTATATAAAGGTACGTATGTCAGTATTTTGGAGACATGGCTCTTAATTGACATAGACTTGTTATTCATAGATATAGAATCCATAGCTTTTTTGTAAAGTTAATGATATTCTCTTATAGGCATTCTGGTATAATTGGAAACTAGAGTGCTCGACCATTTGGATACATATGTATAAACAAATGGTTTACTATATGTATTCGTTATGAGTGGTATATTATTTGTATTGGTTGGGAATAGTAAATATTCTAATAATGAGATAATGGAACAGAAGATAAATATAATCGGGATGGTAAAACAGAATTTATCATTAAACCGATTATGAATATCCTATGAGGATGTTGCACATTATGATATATATGGATGGTTAACTTGTTTGAGTTTCGTAACTTATAATAGTTCATAAGTACAGCTCTAAGCTTTTAGTAGAATAATTTTGGAGTTAATAATTATAAAATGTAGTGCTGGGGATATATTATTTTATAATTGTAAGAGCTTCATCTATATATGTCCATTGGGTCCCTTTTACTAGCTCACATATTTTCCTATAATGATACAACATGTTTTTAACTTATGTTAATGATTATATTGGCTAAAAATTCAATTGATTGGATTTAATAATTCATGTTAGTTTATTGGTTGAATTAATTTTAGAAATTAATTCAAAATAAACATGTTTAATTATTTGTATATATTTTATTTGTATAGGATTATTTGTATATAAATGTTTTAATCTGATGAATTTTGTATTGGGTAAGAATAAGGCTTTATAAAGGATACTCTAGGTCACATAAAGTAGTAATTTTTCAATCAGTTTAAACGAGTAGATTGGATAGCTCCTTAGGAGCTAGAAAATGCATGGCCTCATCTACCACGTCAGCCCGGTCGGTCGGACATAGTGTAGCATAGTCGAACGTCCCTTGCCACGCCATTGATCCATATTCAACTTGGTTTTAGTAGCAGGAGTTGATCCAAACTTGAATTTAAAAGCCTAATTTAATAAGAATGTGTCTTTATTAGACCTCTATTTAAAAAAAAACGTATTTCTATTATTTCTTAAATCACTTGAGAAATTTCGAGAAAGAGTCTTTAACTGGAAAGATTTTGAAACTCCCATTGGGCTATTGTTCATCACCACGAACTTTAGCTCTTGGCTTTCTCTTGTGGTTGGAAATAGATGTTGCCTGAGAAAAAACTAAACAACATGCGACCATACCCATTCCAATCGTAGAAAAGAGAATAGCAAGAAAGTCTACTTGGTTGAGGCTCTTTTGACAGTGGTTCCATTGTAGTAGGTTTGAATAATATTGTTATGCTAAAAGTGTAATTTCTTATCTACAAGAGGTATGAATTTCATAGATTAATTTATATACATAGCATGTCTAACTTATTTTTAGAAAAAGGTTTTAATTAAAATATTTTCAAATCCATCATGTACTCATTTTCCAACACCTATGGAGTCAAGCATCCAAACTAAGAAAATATCATTTGAACGTTAGGAGCAATCCAATCGATTATGCTTAAAGTATTCATGGTTTGATTCTAATCAAGGGCGAAAATGTCGATATTGCCGAGATTGTTGAGGTTTTGATTTACAGATAATATTTTGGATATTTTAGATGTTGATGGATATTTGGGACAAATAATAGATATCTTGAGAAAAACTTGTAAATTTTTCTTATAACTTTACATAATGCCAAAATAATCAATATTAATTAATTTTAACCAAATTAATAACATATATGATATAATTTTAGTCTAATGTGATAATTATATTGCTTATTTAAAGGATATTATCATTATATATGTATTGATATGATTCTAGTATTATTTTACATACTCATTATAAATAAGGTACAATAATATAATAGAATGCATAAAAATATTACCAAACATAATAAAGTATACCCAAACTTCAAATGTCTTCAATACCTAAAGGAGTTTCTAGCTGGTTGGAAAGCATTATGTAGGTTCTAATCTTGACTTGAAGAATAAAACTACCATGATATTACCCTTAAATAGTTTTGGAGGTAATTAACTTGTTTATATGCTACATGTATGTTTCTTGATCTATTTCTATTATTAACCTATAAATTAGATATTTTTAATTCATTCAACTTGATGAGTAGTCTTCATAAAGCTATAATGATATCTCAACACTAATTTATGATGGAGGATACACAAGTATATCAAAAGAAACTATCTTGATTTTATACTTTTGAGCTCGTTCCAATTTGAGAACTACAAGGAATATTATATCTATAAGAACTTTGGTTACTTCCTAAGCTCGTAAAACAGAGTTCAACGTAACAAAATTCATTTTAGTTTGTCTCATTTGAGTTGCACCATGTCTTCATATTCTCCATGAGGAACAATAATTATTACTAGTAAACAAAAATCGTAAAAATATAGTACATACATCTGAATGTCACACGACATAGGGCTTTATATAGGAGTTATGAACTATTCATTTTAAAAGTAAAAATTATTTAAAGACTAAATAAGTTCTAATAAGTACCCTTTTTAATTGTTTTTATGTTCAAAATATTAGTCACATTGTATTAAAAATAATTTTTTTAAAGTGTCCTACAAAATTGATTGATGTGCAATAAATAAAATTCTCCCAGCCTTTTTAGACATTTTATAGAAATTTTTAGAAATATCTTGGATTTTCACTAATATTCACGGATATTAAGAATATTTGTGTATATTTTACGGACATTTCAAAGGAAAAATTCTTCCCTACTATATCCATGTTGAGACTTCAAAATATGGATATTGCTATGGAAATATCAACAATATCGTAGACATTTTAATCCTTCATTCTAATTGTGCTAAAGTAAAGGAATATCTTAAAGCTATTGAGGATCAATTTGTGACTTCTGACAAGGCATTAGCTTGCACCTTAATCCCAAAGATGTGTTCCATAAAGTTCAATGACACTATAGGCGTGTGCAAGCACATTATAGAAATGGGGGATATAGATGTTCAACTTAAGTCCTTGGAGATTTAGATATCTAAGCCACTTCTTATTCACTTTATCCTTAACTTTCTCCCTTTTGAATATGGACCTTTCAAGATTTCCTATGACACACATAACGAAAACTGTCAATTAATGAGCTTTTGACCATGTGTGACTCAAGAAAAGAGACCAAGCAATAAAGGCAAAGGAAACAAAAGGTGTCTCTTAATCAAGTTAATAAGGGCGACATCAAGTACTTCTTTTACAAGAAGAAAGGATGAGTTGTCTAAATTTAAGGCTTGGATAAAGAAAAAAAGGTAATCTCATATCTTTAGTGTTTTACGAATCTAATATTGTCAACATTACTTAAACACTTGGTAGAATAATTCAGGTACTACAGTCCATCTTGCCAATACCATGTAGGCTTCTTAAACCAAAGGAAATGGATAGAAAGTGAATGCTCTATCTATTCATGAAATTGAATAAGCTCACATGTGAAAGCAGTTGGGATCAACAGACTCGTTCTTTGATCTGGCTTTGTTTTAGACATTGAAATAACCTTTTATTTTCTATACTTTTCTAGAAAACTTATTTTAGTTTCAAGACTTTTACCATTTGATTTAGTTTTAACTTTGTGGTACATTGTTTCATTTGTTAAGAGATAATGTTATTGTTGGTGATGGCATTTTGGATGATGGTTTATTCGAACTTTATTTAAATCCTAGCCTTACAACTATGCATTAAGCATGTGTTATATTTTAGAAATCCTTCATATTGTAACACAAGAGATTAGGTCATATGTCCATTACGATAATTACAAGATTGGTAAATGATGGAATCCTTTAGGCTCTTTATTTTACTAAGTATGATACTTCTATGGATTGCATTAAGCGAAACTAGACCAGTAAGGCCAAGACATAGATTGTTAGGAGGACTTCTAATGTTTTAGAGATAGTGCACATTGACAATGGTAGTCCTTTGATATGTGTTTAAATGGTTGAATATATTTTGTCACTTTTATCAATGACTATTTGCAATATATGGATGTCTTTTGGTTTATGATAAAAGCGAAGCACTAAATGCTTTCAAAGTCTATAAAGCAGAGGTAGAGAAGCAATTGGGCAAACAAAGTAAGATCATAAAGACTGATAGAAGTGGTGGATATTATGGTAGGTATACTAAAAAGGAAAATTGCATGGTCCATTTGAAAAGTTTCTACAAGAACAAGGCATTGTCGCTCAATACACAATGCCAAGCTTACCATCCTAAAATGGTGTGGTTGAAAGACAAAATCGGACCTTAAAGGACAGGATGAGGAGTATGATTAGTAACTCTGATATCCTATTATTGTTGTAGAGTGAGGCCATAAAGACAGTGGTATATGCACTAAACAGGGTTCCAACTAAGGCGGTTCCTAAAATGCAATTTGAGTTATGGATATGTCAGAAACTCAGCTTAAGGCACATGCATATATAAGGTTGTGTCATTGAGGTTAGAATTTACAATCTACAAGAGAAGAAATTTGGCTTAAGAACAGTTAGTGGATATGTCAATGAAGAAGTCAAAGGGATATAGACTTTATTTATCCTTTTCATGCTACCAAAATTGTAGAGTCTCAAAATGCAAGGTGTTTGGAGAATGATGTGTTTAGTGGGAGCAATGGACCTCAAAACTTGGTGTTTGATGAAAATTGGAATGTTGACTATCATAGACTAATTCTAGACTTTTCATGTAGACTAATTGTTTTCCCAGATAGTCATTAGGCCTTGACAATCCCAAAAATTTTGGTTATTGAAGAACCGTATCATCATGAGGATAATCCTACAGATCTAGTTATTTAGCATCCTCTATAAGAGGATATTAATATAATATTAAGAAAATCTACTAGAAAAAGGAGATATGTGATTTCTTCTGATTACATTGTGTACATGTAAGAATCTGATGTTGATATTGGTGCTTAAGATGACCCCGTATGAGTGAAAACAAATCCACATTATGGTACAATGCTAAGAAAGATGAGATGGATTCAATGGCTAATAATCTAGTTTAAGAACTTATTTAGTTGCCTAAAGGGAAAAAGGCCATTGGTTATAAATAGGTCTTCAAAACTAATAAAGATTCCTTAGGCAACATTGAAAGAAATAAAGAAAGACTTGTAATCAATGGATTCACTCAACAAGAAGGAATTGATTATCATGAGACCTTCTCTCTTGTTTCAAAGAAGAATTCATGTCTAATAATCATGACATTAGTGGCTCATTTTGACTCTACGCTAGATGGATGTGAAAAAAACCTTCCTTAATGGTGATATAGAGGAAAAGATTTATATGAAATAACCAGAAGGGTTCATCTTGAATGGGAATGATCATGTGGCTAGTAAGCTTGAGAAATCCATATATGGGAAAAAAGAAGCATTTTTGTCTATGGTATTTAAAGTTTCATGTTATACTTTTCATTTGGTTTCCTGAAGAATGTTATAGATCAATGTATATACTATAAGGTCAATGGGAGCAAAAATGTTTTTTTAGTTTTATATGTGGATGATATTTTCTTGCTTCAAGTGATTTAGGCTTGCTTTATGAAGTGAAGTGATTTCTTTCACAACAATTTGACATGAAAGATATGGGTCAATTTCTTAAGTCATCAGCATAAAGATTAAGAGAGACAGATCTAAGGCACATTAGAATTGTCTTAACAAACCATAACAATAAAGTTTTTGAGAGATTTCACATGAAGAATTGCTCACTTGGTATTGCACAGATTATCAAAGGTGACAAATTTAGCATGAGGCAATGTCCAAGTAATGATTTGGAGAAGGAAGAGATTAAAAACATTTCTTATGCTTTTGTAGTTGGGAGCTTTATGTATGCTTTACTAGACTTCACATTGCTTATGTAGTCGGAATATTGGACAAATATCATAATAATTTAGGCATTGAACTCTTGAGAGCTCCAAAAAAAAGTTAATGGATATTCGGACTGATCATTAGAGAGCTGCAGATATCAAAGTAATTCCTTAGGCTTATTTAGGGGACTAAGGACTACAAGCTTACATACGGGTAGTCTGATCATTTGCAGGTGATTGGATATTCAGACTCTGACTTTACTAACTATCTTGATTCTAGAAAATCAAGATCTGAATATGTCTTCTTATTAGTAAGAGGAGTCATTTCATAGAGAAGTGCAAAGCAAACATTGGTTGCTACTTCGACCATAGAAGCATAATTCATATCATGCTATGAAACAACTAATGAGTGAGCATTTCACTTGCACATCAATTATTTCTTAAGCTTTAA
Organism: Artocarpus camansi; assembly: GCA_002024485.1. Classification (NCBI taxonomy): domain Eukaryota; kingdom Viridiplantae; phylum Streptophyta; class Magnoliopsida; order Rosales; family Moraceae; genus Artocarpus; species Artocarpus camansi. Next base: position 9,846 of record LNSY01371706.1, read on the forward strand.
TATTGTCAAAATCCTCAAGCATCTGTTTTATTTTGATGTTTTTGGAATTATTTTATAGGAAAATAACATTCAAGTATTTATGGGATTTTTTAGCCAAAAAAAAGAAGCCGAAGAAACATTTTCTAGGTGAATCTAGCAAGCGCTACATGGCAACATAACCTGTTGTATGGCTAGTATGACTTGCAGCATGGCTAGCATGCCCTATTGCACAGCCAGTACAACTTGCTCCATGCCCTATGCAACCCTGGCAAGCTAAATGGCCTTTTTGAGAGCTGATTTAGCCTTAAGCTTAATCTGATGGTTGAAATTGAATATGAAATGAATCCCTACCATCAAAAAGACCCTAAAAAATCAAACGAAGTGTAGAACCTCCTTCTTTGGAGGAGGAGGCACAACTTCCAAGAGGATTTGGAGCTTACTCCAAGAAAGAACATGAGGAAAAAAATGTATTTCTTTGTTTTGTTTTAATTTAGGATTTTAGTTCTAGTTTTTAGAAGCATTTGGAGATCAAGAAGCATAGGAAGAGGAGAAGAGGAAAAGCTTGGAGCTATGACAACTCCAAAATGGGTTTTTTTTTTTAATTCTCATTCTCTTCTTTGCATTTTTTGTGATTTGTAAATGTTGAACACTTGATATTTGTTTGTTTAATTTTATTTATGAGTAATTACTTTTCTAGAGCTTTGATTTTGCCTTATTATGAAGTATTAATTTACTGTTAGTGGTTTATTATGGTTTATTTGTATTTTCTCATGCTTAATGCATCTAGTTTATTTGACTAATGATCTAGATGATTTTAGTATGTGGCATTTGATGTTCAAGAGAGGGAAATTCCATATACGGATAATGGGAAATGCATCTTAGGCGACTATAAAATCAAGAGATTTATAGTTCCTTCGAAGTCGTTAAGAGAATTAGAGCTTAATGATTGTTTAATTACTTGGTTCTAGAAAGAGATATTAGAATTGGGTTTTTGAGCATATTATCTATTTTAACACTCGAGAGAGGTAATTGGGTTAATTAAGTTGTTCTTAACTAATTAATCATGAAATTCACTTAATAAAAAATCAATGTGGATTAATTACGGTGAAATCGATGCTCTTGTATTTTTCGTTATTTATTTTCATTACTTTATTTTATTTGTTTAGCCATTTTTAGTAGTTTCTTATATTTTTTTTTCTTTATTCAGTCGTCTAAATAATTGTACAACCATTCAATTTCAGTAATTAACTTAAATTAGACACAATCCTCTTGAAATTGACAATGTACTTATGGACACTTTGTTACTTGTATGACCTGTATATATTTGTAGATTCACAACAAGTTCTTGGCATTGGTTTGAGGGATTGTTGTTTAGTTTTGGTTAATATCGATACAATTTAGCTCTAAGATTAATTTGGATATTTTATTTTATTTTGTTTTATTTTACCTGTCTTTAATTTTTGTTTTTGAGTTTTTTTTTTTTGGTGCAAGGTACTTAGAGATGCTTGATTGACAAGTACTCTTGAGATTTCCTTAACAAGATTCAAAGCCTTTTCATGATGTTAGGTGGTGATACAAGAACTAGCTCATCAACTACCTAAACCACGGCTTTTCCAAGGAGGTTTAACTTTAAATCTTCCTTCATGGCTTGAGTGGCATGGCATGAAGTTGGGCTAAAATGGGAAGTGGTACCACCTATTTCTAGCACCTATCTGTCAACAAAGCCTATCACTTGTTGGAAAAGATGGCAAAGTACAACTACAAGGAGATGAATTGTTTAATGAGCAATTATGGCTGGGATAGCAATTCTAATTTGATAGAGTTGCAAGTTGACACCATACCTCAAGAGACAATTCAGGCATTAGAAGGGGTGTTGACGCAATTGACAACAATGTTCAATCACTTGAAGAGTAACATCAACCAATTCTTAATTGCCCTTGTTGAAGAATCTCTAAGTCCTCCTTACTCGGCACAAGCTCAACACATGGTTTTGCCTCAAACGTGATAGGCATACTATTTCCTCGTAATTTAGTGAATTTATTGGCTAATGGCCTAACTTGTTCTTCTAAACCTTGAAGTTGAAAAGATTGGATCTTGAAGAACAAGTCCCAAGTGTAGAAATTGTTGAGCCAACCGTATCCATCAAAGATTACATCTTTGGCCAACACCTCTTCCACTATCGCTAGCAACATTC
>LNSY01371812.1:0-11978 GCA_002024485.1 Artocarpus camansi
GATTTGAAGAGAAAGAAAAAAAGGGTCTCACCAGAGAAAGGAGGATCAAACAGAAGGAAGAGATAAGATGGAAGCAGACGATTTCTTTTAAGCAACAATTTTCTTTTTCTTTTTCTTTTTCTTTTTTTTTTCTCTCTCTTCTCGTCAGTAAAAATCGCGTTAAAAATGAAATAAAAAAATAAAATAAATAAAATTGGATTGGTGTATTTTTGGGGCAACGGCGTCGTTGGGTGGTGAATAGATTTATGGATAGCAGTCGTGTGCCAAGGAATCTGGACCGTGAATTTGTGTTCAAGAGCGTGTAGTTTATTCATCTTTCGTATATGCCCTTGTACTTCGGTTTTTTTTTTTTTAATTTTTATTTTAAGGCTTTTGATGTTGAATTTTGAGAATGTTTGATAGCATAATTGAAACTACAAATTAGAAGTAACAGGTCATTTGAAGAAACAAGTTTAATCATCAATTATAACTGTAAACAGTGTAAAATATTATATTAAAAACTTATAAAGCTCTCCTTAAATAAATAAGGTATAAAATTTTAAAAGGTATAACATAATTTCAAAAGACGGAACATATTAAATCTATACAACATTGAAAGAAAAAAATTTCGCATGTAAAGCTTAGTCCTTGATTATAGCTTCGTCTTTGATTATAACAAGCTTTTTCGTTTTTATACTATAATTTGTGATAGCCTTATATTATTACAATTAAAACTTATTAAATCAAAATAGGTTTGCTAAACGAAGCTTTTAGCTCATAAGAATGGTTGCAGCAATCTCTTTGTATTCATATTCCCAATCCATTAAAGGCAAATTCGAGTATTGAAGTGTGACTTGTGAGTAATGCTTGAGTTTAGGTTTGAGCATTATGTGCAAGGGCCGGACCACACATGAACGAAGGTAGGTGATCTCTCTCAATTTTTTTTTTTAATTTTGTATATAAAATTTTACAAATTATTTTATAAATTTTTAAAATTACATATGTCTCTCTATTCTACATTATTTCATTTATCCTATTTATTAGTAGTTAGGTCCATGATCTTTTGACTATTATTAATATTATTGTTATTATTATTATTATTATTATTATTATTTGCTCCCTCTTTGGTCTTTTATGTCTGAGAGTGCTGGTCGTTTGCGGACTAAAATCTTTAGCGGAGAGGCATTCAAACTCTCTCATCAAGTTTTTTTTTTTTTTTTTAAACTAAATGCCTATATGTGTCATCATCTTAATCAACCATTCATATTTTTGTTACGAACAATCTGTTTAGATTGCTCTCACAACATAAATGAATGGATTATAATCGTACGGGCTTTTTGGTCTTTTCATACATTTAACTGATTAACTGGCTGAACCACGAGGATGGGATGTTGACATTGATATTTTCAATAAACGAGGTGTTCCTATTAACCCCCACATAATTCAGGGGTATTATTGCAAAAATAAATCATCTTTCCCACTTTTCCGATATTAACGATGATACCCATTGTGTTTTCGAAGACCGACAAACAGTGGAGTCCTGACCGGCTACCGCCATTTCTGGGTGGCCATGGATTGCGTTGCTCGGCTCCACCCAATTTTCTCCTCCTTCGACTCCTTTTCCTCTCGCCGGTCGAGCTTCTTCATCGGTCCACCCTCGACCGGTCGGTTCGCCTCCACGAACCTGTCCGGTCCTCGGCTGGTTCTTCCGGTCGTTGCGCAGGCCAGGCGAGGCTCTTCCCTCAAAGAAGTCGAAGTCGCTTCTCGTAAGCTCAATCAACCTTTCTGTTTTTCCAAGTTTCTCAATTTTTGCTGAATTCTTAACATTCTTTCAAATTTCGACCATTTTGTTTCCATGGATATTTTGCATTTCAGCTTCTGATCTTCAATTTGAGCCGCCACTCAAAATCGTTGAATACCCAGATCCTATTCTGAGAGCGAAGAACAAGCGGATTGTTTCCTTCGACGATAATCTCAAGAAATTAGTCCATGAAATGTTCGACGTAATGTACAAGTGAGTTTCTTTTGTATCGAAGTTTTCTTCTTTCTTGGATTTCCTTTTGTTTTGAGCTTATGAAGAAACGTTGATATAGACAGGAGTGTGTAAAACAATAGTTGTTGGCTTCCTTTGTCCGCAGAACCGATGGCATTGGGCTCTCGGCACCCCAAGTAGGAGTCAGTGTTCAACTTATGGTGTTTAACCCTGTTGGTGAGCGTGGTGAAGGAGAGGAGATTGTTCTTGTAAACCCGAGAGTTAGCAGATATTCAAAGAAAATGGTCCTTTTTAATGAAGGTTGCTTGTCCTTCCCGCGCATTTACGCCGATGTTCAGGTACTTATAATACTGGTCCTATGATTATTGTCATACGGTTACATATTTTGTTGATCGGTAAATACGATGTTTAGGTACGCTTGAATTGAAAATATTTAACTTGGCTCTCGATTCGCTTTCTAGAAACAGAAAAACGGATAAGAATGGCACGGTTTTATCCATTACTGGGTTCTTTAGTGTATTTCTTGGTCTGGAAAAGTCTTGGCTTTGCAGCCTCTTTTGGCTATTTATTATTATTGTTATTTTCTGGACTATATTATCATGACTATGGGTTTTCTGGTTTGCAGAGACCAGAATCTGTGAAGATTGATGCACGGGATGTTAATGGCGCAAGGTTTACAGTCAACTTGTCTGGTCTTCCTGCACGGGTTTTCCAACATGAGTTTGACCATCTGCAGGTTCTTATTTAGCTTTTCACTCGGTACATTATTGCTTTCTTAATGAATAATACCCTCCATGTTTCATCCGTACGTGAAAGGGCAAAGAGAAATGTAACATCTTACTATATGTTTCTTCAAATCTTCTCTTTTTGTCTGAAGTTATGCAAAAAGAGCGGAAAAAGGTTAGAGAGTTGAAAGTTGTTATGTTTGAGTAAATAAGATAAATCCTAGAAGGTGATCAGTCACCAGTTTCCACCGAGTCCCATAATTCGATCTTCCTGAAGGCAACCATGTTTGCAGGGTGTGCTCTTCTTTGATAGAATGACTGAAGGAGTTCTTGACGGTATACGTGAGCAATTACAGGTGAGTAGGCATTTTTGTCGCTGTCATGTTTTCTGGTCTCACAAAAGTTTGCCTTTGCCATGCGGTAGTGTCTTTCAGAATGATACATCGAACTCTACCTTTTGTTTTTGTTGGAAGCCACATCTCTGGACGGGAAGGATGGGAACAAATACTCATGGATTGTGATTTTCCCTTTTAAGTGATTGCAAAGAAGACTTTATTTTATATGTGGGTTATAGTGTTGTATTCATGCTCAAGGTTTCTTCAATCCTATGGCTTCAAATTTCTTTAAATATGTGATCGTGTGTTCACCTGATTTTGCAATAGAGAGGAATATGACATTACTAACTTGTTTAGTTGTCCAATGATAACAGGCCTTAGAAAAGAAGTACGAGGATAAGACAGGATTTCCAAGTCCTGAAAGGATCGATGAGACCCACAAAAAGAAGAAGGTTGCTGTTGGTTTTGGAAAATCGTCATGATAATGGTTCCATGGAAATGTCAGGTTTACTTCTAACTCAAATTTTATGGTTACTGATTTTGTTCATTCTATGAACCTTTTGTGATTGCTGAATAGCAGATGCTAGGCACCCGGCCAAAAGCTAAGCTTCATTTGTATGTTTCAATGGGATTTTTATTTGTTTAGTCAATTGTTAAATCAATTTTTTGTAGGTTTTAATCACTTCCTTGGCCTTGGAAAAGTTTGGCGGTCAATGATGCTCTGCAACTTTAGCAAACCAATATTTTCCCTGTAATGCTGGAGGTCATGGCTGCTTCACAAGTCTACGGACCCTGCATAGTTATTGGAAGAGTAGGAGAATCTTCTTCAGCAGAGCAGAGGGCTGTACAATTTCTTGACCTTGTTAATACACATTGTCGCCATCTTTTCTACTGCTTAGCTGTACGAATTTTAAAAGAAGTAATTACTCATGCATACGCTTGTACATCTAGAATTCCTGAGATGTGTACTTGGAAGCCCAATTTATTATTACTGTTATTGTTTGACAGACTGAGCTCCAATTCATTGAGTATATTAATATCAGATGGTTTAAGTTTAAGTTGATTGTTGCTTTGTGCGTGCATAAACTGGGAAGATTGCTGCATTTCTTATTTTTGTCTATATTGTATAAAATTTTCTAACTCCTTTTCACCATATATTTAACCATAGCGGTAAGATTTGTTACATTTCCACTCAAAGGAAAAGCATTCGAGTAGAACACAGAAAATCTGCTGCTATTATCATTATATGTATTGATTATTTTGCATTAGACATCCACTCTAATTTGGCAAAGCTCAGCTCAGCAAGAATCACTCTTAGACTGAGCTGTGGCACCCGAAGGTTTGCCTGTCTTCAAGCAGTCAATTGGAGGAACAGTGGTAGTCTCGAGTTCTCCATATGCCTCCCTACAGAAAGGACCGGACAGTTTTTCGTTTTCTTGGACAGAGTTTAGCTGTATGGTGTTCAAAGATAAGCCGGTGCAAGGCAAGCTGTCGCTGCAAGCAAAATAAACAGGTTTCTCCGTGTAAGTTCCTTTAACATTTATGTAATTTATGCCCGACACTTGCACAGCCGAGCGTTCGTTTGAGCACTTGCTCTTGTCGCAATAGAATTGATCTATCACTATCGGAGTTTTTACTTCAGAAACTTGGATGTTTGAGAACATGACGTTTTGCACCGAGCCTGATCCTCCCTGTTGACAAAAACCACATTCAGTGGCTTAGATGCATATAGAGTATAGCAGCAAAACACAACCAAACACTCTGAGCAAAACAGGGAATTTCTAGGTAGAGAACACAACATTTGTACCTGCCACGTTTTAATTCTGACTCCAGTTAAGGTCTTTTGTGTCTTGACGTCTCGGATGGTGATATTTGAAACACATGCTCTGGTGTTATCCTTCCCCAGACCACCAATGCTGAATCCATGTCCAGGTCCACAGTTGACATTGTGTACGTTTACGTTCGAGCATCCAGTTTGTATGGACACACAGTCATCTCCTGCAGAAGGGCAGTTTAAGTTGGATGAAATTTCCAAATCCCTTTTGATTCCATCATCTCTCTTCAGGCCTAAATTTAGTGCTTTTACAACTAAAGAGAAAACCAAATCTCTGTTACAAAGAATCTAGAAGTTACCGCACGCAAGACTGCTGTCATAGATGACCACATCTTGGGAGTTCTGAAGGTGGATTCCGTCTGTGTTGGGACTGTTTTCTGGTGATGAAACGCTAATACTGGAAACCTGAACATTTGTGCAATCGTCGAATTTGAGATGGGTCTGAGGGCTGTTCTGAATTGTTATCCCAGTGACTGTCACACCGTTACTTCCATAGAACCTGAGTGCCTGTGCATAAAAGCATGTATCCCCGTTCACCAAATTTGACTTCTTTTTTTTTCTTTTTTTTTTTCTCAATGGTAATCTTGCAGGAAATGAGATTGATACCGTCGGTTTGGTGCTCGGCATTTCCCCGCTGTTGCTCTCTGTCTGCTGCTAGACAAGATTTTCATGAAAATATAATGATTCGTTAGTTCTGCTAGAGGACCATCTCCATGTAATGACTGTTTAAAACTTTGGGAAAACCTTTCCGAAAAAAAAGAACTGTAAGGGAAAAAAAAAAGAACAGTGGCATAATTACCGAATCGTCATCTGAGGGATAGTATGTGGGGGAGTCATTCCACCAAGCTGAACCTTGCCCATCAATAATGCCTTTGCCTTTGATTGTAATTCCATCAAGCTTTGTGAACTCTATCCATTGTAGAAGACCTGAACCCCATGACCCAGAACCTGTTGGCGCTATAATTTTGCCATCCAACTGCAAAATATTATATGATGGTTTAATATTATTGGTCATTTCAAATATAGCAACTTAGTTGTGTTTTGGGATTTGTGAGTCACCTGAAATACAATGTCTGGTTGACAATCAGGACCAGAAAAAGAGATTGGTTTGACAAGAAACACAGACCCAGACGGAACGGTTATTGTTGATGCCTTCACTTTGCAGGCTGCTTCCCATGCTGCTTCAAAGGCCTATGATTACGGACGGGGTCAGAAAAATAAGTAAATAACAGGCAAGGACATGTAATTTTGAATCTTGAGAGGGTAAACTATATATTTCAACAAATAATACTATTTAGGTATGGCGGCTGGCTACTTTGAGCTATGTACGGCTTCGACCCTGCCGATGATTGCTTTTATGAGGTTGATCAGCTGCTATAGAGCAGTAAACAACAATAACAATTCCCACAAAAGATAACACGTCGGTAATTTGTGTTTGTAGAGGGGAGTCCTTAATTCTCAAATGGAAGGACGTGTAGAATTAATTAGTTGATTGTATTTTCGATTTTTTAAGCATTTTACCGTAAACTTCAAGTGGGCAAAAGCATCTTTTTTCTAAGCCGGGGCAGTCTAACTGTTAAAGTGCGCTCGCGATGGCGATGGAAGCCAAAAGCAGAATAGTGGGTTGACACTATTATATGCCCACATATATAACCGGAACTGAAAGATGAATTTGCTAATGAGTACATCAAAAAACAGGGGAAAAAAAAAAAGCTGCCTTGACATTTCTAACATATATATATATATATATATATATATGCATGTGATTGAATACCTACTTTGGTTTTACAATGAAATGATCAATATGAAACAAAACAAAACAACGGAAGTACTATCCTCTTTCGTACGGTACTGAAATGTAAGACAAGGTTTTTGATCAGCCTGACCTTTGTGTCGTCCGCTTGTCCATCGCCCTTGGCACCGTAGTCCAACACATTGAAAACAGCAGAGTTATCACCGCCGAACTTTTCCGGTGCAAAGTTGTAGTTGTTTGTCAACGTAGGGACATATTTGTTCGGCATCGGCCAGTACGGTTTCCGTTGTCTAGCATTGCAAGTTCTAAAGGAAAAAGGACAAGCTAACAATGCAATGATGAGAACTATATTGAATGAGAGGCTTTTCAGTTTTAAGGTACTCATTTTTATCATGGAAAGAGAGAGAGTGGAATTAGGAAACTAATATTTTTAGTGTGTTTTGGCTAATAATGGTGAGGATACAACATGTTTATATAGGTAGGAGGGCCTTGCACTGTGCATACATGAGCTATACAGTTTAGGAAAGACAAGGTACGTATGTCTTTCATTTGGTTTGACTCTTTTTCCCGTTTATGATTATTATTTCCATTTTCTTTTTGTTATTATTGTATTAGATTACTCACATGATACTCCTTTTAGCGTTTACTTGAAACTAAAACGTCAAAAATAATAATAATAATATATATTTTTTTTTTTGCAAAACTAAATAAGGAAAATTACAGCATGTTTAACATGGTGGTTAGAACAATTGGTTAAAAAACACTGTAATATATGAGAGCATTAAACTATAACAATATTTTTTGCTTTTATTGTAGCATGTTAGAACTACATACTATTCTTAACTATAAAATTGGTTAGAACCAACTAATGCTAAACAAATTAGATGACCTGCCATCTAGGTAGGAAAATTGATGCAATCGATGTCATGCTATTATCAATTTTAGGGTTTCAGCATCAAGCACCGATTTTCTCCGGTTAATTTGCTCTCAAATATACTATAATTCAATTTGGATTTCCTCAGCTTAGACTTTAATATACATGAACAAATGTGGAAAATAATCAGAACAATCGTTGATAATTCTGGCGATTTATTATGTCTTGGATAGAGAACTAATATTTGCAGCATGGTTAGAATATATATACTTGAAAGCTTTCAAAGGATTAGTTAAATATTTGAACAATTATTAAACTAAAAAAAAAGAAAGAAAGAAGAAAGCAAAATGATTGTTTGGGAAGTTAATAACAATCTTCTAAACCAGTAAACTAGGCACGTGATGCCTCATGGAGGCTAGTTTGGTTTTACAATTGCCATCCCTAAACAATTAGCTTACGACGGTAAAAATACCACGTTAGTATTGCATGTTTTCGAACGTTATTAAATCACGTTAAAACGACAGCCACCAAGGTGACTACTTTCAGAAGTTGCTTTTGATACCATGATATAATCACCAAAGCATTTTTATCAAACCAAATGTATTTATAAGACAACCTATGATATAATATAGCATAAAAATTATATAAATTTAACCACTTTTATAGAAATCACGAGGAGCTAAATGTTTAACTTCTGATAGCATTTAACTTCTGTTAGCAGAAGTAAAATAAAATGTCATTTAAACAGCACATACCTGACTCTGTATTGTAAATCAAATTTCTAACAAGTTGAGTTCCTCAACTACTTCATAGACTAAAAAAAAGAGAGAAAAGAAAAGAAAAAGCTTAGATAACGTATGTATGTATGAAACTCTACAGATCATTGTCCAAATCAATATTTATAAAATACATGTATATGTAGAGGCCATTTCGAGCCAACCATCAAGAATAAGTGTCACGCCTAGATAAGCGCAAGTCATATTAATATGAACTTATAATAAATAGTATATCCCAAGCTCATAAAATATTCCACAGTCATGGGTACCAAATGCTAAGGCGTGATATCGCACGACTTACATTTAATTTTCCATTAATTTGTCACGTCGAACTCTATCTCTAGAAGAAATGTCAAGGCATGTTTTCTGATAGTGGCCGAAAAATCTTGTGAACCCGTCAAAGACTGTCTGGAAAAGCCACCAAAAGCGGCAGACGATTTGACAAATAATACAGAGAGGAGAGAGAGAGATTGGTAATTGGAGAGATGTAAAATGTACAAATTAAATGACTTGGAACATAGACTATGGTGATATGGGCCGCCACAAATTCTTCAAATCTTATGTATGTGAAAACGACAGTTATTACAATGCATGTGAGTCTTGTTATAATAAAGCAAAAAAGCCGTTAAATCAGTTATCCCAGATATCATGCCGTTGCTCTAGGGATTTGGCTTCTCTTCTTCAGTCAAGTTACAATTAGAAGCTTTTTATTATCATTCTTACCTTAAACTTTTTTTCATTGTTCATGTCTTTTCTTATTTTGTAAACTTAAGTATTCATACCAATATCATCAATCATAAGAAAATAATGTTTCCTTTATAAAAGATTTAAGACCATCGAATAACGAGATTATAACTTTAACTTAATTTGTAAAACTCACATAAAAAGCTGGTACGACATTTACTTATCATCTTTGCTTTATCTTCTTGTTAACTTTCATGAGCATATCAAATAGAAAACATATCTTATGCTATAACTTTACATTGAAACATTAAACATATATAGTATATGTAAACATATTGCAAATTATAACTTGAACTTTAAAATATTATGTATAATAAATGCAAACATACTTTAAACATACAAAAGCATTTGAAAATTATTTTTTTCGTGTCGGAAGCATAAAACTTACTTGGACTTAGCTCTAGCATTCCCGTTTCATTCCTTGTTCTATTTATCAGTTGGCTTCTGTGCCATGTTCAAACGACACCTGACTATTAGCTAACATTTCTCGTTATCGACTTACTTGATCGATAACAAAACTTAAACATTAAATGTTTATTCATTTTTTACTTAATTTTGTATCCCATCGGTTTATCTTTTCTTTACTTAACTTAAATGTCTCTTAGTTCAATTTCTTGTCTTACTTGATGGTTTCATTACTTAATGTTTTACAAAACATTTTTTATCTAAGGGCGTTTCGGTAATTCAGAGAACTTGAGTCTATATTAGCCATTTCTTAAAAATAACGATTTATCCTTATGGGTGTTCGAACTTCATAACTTTACTAATCTCCTTGTTACTTATGGGTTAGGAAAATTTCCAGATAATTGAGAGATGTTTTCTTAAATCAGGTGTTTTGGATCCTTTTTGCCTTTTTTATACAAGTTGACCATTTTATCCTTGACGAGTTTTTGAAAAATGATTACAAATTTATGTACTCTTTTTTTGTTTATTTTTCCCTTTAGTAGTTTTTTATTTGGTCTTAGTTTCAAACCATAGCTTCTCATTCGTACGCATTAATTTCATTCTCCATTATTCGGGTCCAATCCGCTTTAACAAAATTTTTCTCCTCCCTGTCCCACCTATGGAAGATCTCTAGAGTAATAAATTTGAAATCTATGCCAAATTTCATGATGGTTTACTTTTAGTTTTTCCAAAGTAAGATTTTACTATTTCTTAATTCATATTTTGACAAAAAATAACTAGAAACGATGTACAAAATGGATAAAGACAAGTCATGATGTATTTTTCTCAAAGCATACGCAATGTATTCAGTTTTATAATAAAAATAAATAAGCAATACAATCTGGTTTCGCCATGATATTGACACCCAAGTGAATTTTAGCATTATTCTTTGTTTTCCTTTCGGCTAGATTGTGATTAGAAGTTAATGAGCAGTTATCTTAAAAGACAAGTTTGAGGTTGGATCCAGAGTACAGCATTGCTAGGATACTAGATTTGACACAAAGTTCAACGTTTCTTATTTATTTTTTTATTTTTTGGGTTCTAAATTCATGTATCTCTGCTAGGCATGTGAGTTTGAATTTTAACCTAAACTACATCTAGTTGTGAATGATCGAGACAATTATGCAATCAACGTGTTCTTAATGTCAAGTTATTTGTATACTACTTTTATTCAGATTTTGCACGTGATCCGAAATTAAATGTCAGCCATATATACAAAAAAAATGATGCAATTCTAAAGAAGAAAATAAACAGCTTTTTTTAGTCACTCAAATATGCTTCTCCACAATCACTGTGCTATGCTTTTTTCCCGAGGAATTAGCGTGCAAGAATAAGATAGGAATTTTTTATTCGTTTGACATCCAATAGTTGTCGTTTATTGACTTATGTTATCTCCAGTACCTCTTATTTGAGTGTTTTAAGGAAATTTCGTATTTCTTTCATCTGATCAGATTAAAAGGGCTTGTTTGGCACAGTTTTTATTTGTGTTTTTAGTCCGTAGAAAAGATAAACAAAAACTGCAACTTTTTAATAAGTGTTAGGAACTATATTTTTAAAAAGTTTTAATGGGTCAAAATAGTTTTAATTTTTCTTTAAAGTTACAAAAATGCTAAATTTAAGCTTATAATATATTATCAATATTCTGGTATAAATTTTAAACTATACTTCAGAAGTGTTTTTTTGAAAAACCATATTTTGTGGCTTTAACAGGAAGTATTTTTAGATAGCAAAAACACTTCTAATAGTTTATATAAACACTTGTAGAAATAACTTTTGTACTCAAGAAGTCAAAAGTAGCTTTTAAAAAGCCCTCCCAAACAAGCGCTAAAACTCAATTAAAAAGCACTATGTATTATTGTTATTATTGTTATTTTGCTTGTAAGGGTTGATTTTGATGCATCTTTACTTTTTTAGATTGTTTGAGAGAATAGTCCAAAATATCAGTTTGGGTTTGAAAACTGTAACATATGAGAACTTTATATTATAGCTGTTTATTGTAATATATAAAAACTTACATAATTCAAATTATTAGTTTCAAGTACTTTTCCAAACACCCTATTCATACATATTATTAGATTTCTTTTTTTCTCTTGAACATACATATTCTCGTCGTTGTTTGTCTATGTCGTTTCATTTCATTTTCATGCCGTTGTCCTTCTATATTGTCGTTTTCATTCTAATGTCTTCGTGTATTTCCCTCATTCAATTTGGGTATCGTCGTTTCCTGTGACGACCCGCCTTTTCGAACAGTCACTTTTCTTTCATGAACATCGTTCTTAAACAGTTATCTTACTTTCTTAGTAAGAAAAACACTGAATTATTTTTTAAAAAAAACATTTAACATTCTTTTACAAATATTTAAAACTATTGTGACCTTTGTCGTCATTCAAGTTCAGGCTTTGCTTAACATTTACTTTTAAAACTATTTCAAATCGTTCCTTAAAACTTAACAAAGAACATATATTAAATCATAACTTAAAACTTTACTTTATAATTTTATAACACATTTAGTACAATGTAT
>LNSY01372020.1:0-13557 GCA_002024485.1 Artocarpus camansi
TTGGACATGGTTAGGTCCATGATGAGTTATTTGACATTACTTTTATCCTTTTTGAGATATGTACTACAAATCGCATGTTATCTTTTAAACAATGTGCCTTAAAAATCAGTTTCTAAAACTCCTCACAAGTTGTGGACGTGTAGGAGGACATCCTTAAACCATATTCGCATATGGGGAAGTCTAGCTCATGTCTTGTACAAGGAAGCAAAAAAGTTGGAAGCATGTTCAATAGTTTTTGTATTTGTAGGATATCCAAAAAGGATTAAAAGGGGTTATTTCTATAACCCAAAAGAAAATAAAGTCATGGTTTCAATGAATGCAATATTCCTTGAAAAAAGTTGTATGAACGACTTTAAGCCTCGTAGTAAAGTAATACTCAAGGAGTTGGCGAGTGATTTAATCACTCTTGAGGTTTTGATTGAAATCAATTTAATCAATGTAGAAAAACCAATTGAACAACAACCTAAAGGGATTCGGCATAATGGGAGGATTAGGCATCAACTCGAGAGGTATATGTTCAATAGTTAAGTCTACTTGGCTGAACCGATTGAACATGACAAGGATCCTTACACTTACACAGAGGCTATAGAGGATGTTAATTCAAAGCTCTAGACAGAAGCTATGAACAATGAGATGAAGTCTATGGAGACTAATCAAGTCTAGGAACTTAAGGATCTTCCTAAAAGATTAAGCCTATAAAGTGTAAGTGGATCTATAAGAAAAAGAGAAAAACAAATGAGAAATTCAAAACCTAAAGGCTAGATTGGTAGTTGAGGGATACACGTAAAACAAAGTAATCAATTTCGAGGAAACCTTTTCACTTTTAGCCATGCTCAAGTCCAACTGTATTCTTTTGTCCATAGCTTTTGCTCTTAACTATAAGATTTGGCAAATGAATGTCAAGATGGATTTCTAAATGGCTATCTTTATGAGTCCATATATATGGTGCAATCAGACAAGTTCAAGGCTAAGGGTCAAAATAGCAAGGTCTATAAGCTGCTAAAGTCAATTATGGACTTAAGCTGGCTTCTTATTCTTAAAATATAAGATTTGATCATGTGATCAAGACTTATAGGTTTGAACAAAATGTCGATGAATCATATGTTTATAAACATATTAAGGATGAGAAAGTAGTTTTTCTACTGTTTTATGTAGATGACATTCTGCTAATTGACAATGATGTTAGAGTATTGCTATCAGTCAAATTATAGTTGACTAAGTAGTTTGATATAAAGGACTTGGGTGAAGCTAATTATGTTATGGGTATCCAGGTCTTTTAGCAAAAGAAGAACAAAATAATAGCTTTATCCCAAGCGATATACATAAACAAAATTCTCGAGAAGTACGTAGTGTAGAATTCTAAGAAAGGTGAGCAACCATCTAGGTCTAGGACACTATCCCCTAGAAATCCAAATGGCCTAGGCTTTCTCTACAATGAGTACTCTACTATGAGTATTGGAAATATGCCAACTCATCACAGTTCAAAAGAGCGGATCTGGCTGGGCTAACAAGTTTTTAGAGCAAAAAAATAAAGGAGAGAGTTAAATCTCTCGTTAGGTGTTGGTATGGTTACTACAGGTTGTCATCAGCCCGGTGGACCTTGGGAGAAAAACCCTTTCTCCCCCCCAAATTAATCATAAATAGAATTACTCTTTCTAAAAAAAACTCTCTAAAGTCTGATGAAAAAAGAGAATACATAAAGAATGTACCTTATGCTTCGACAGTGGGTGGTCTTATGTATGTGATGCTTTGCACACAATTGAACATTTGTTATCTGGTCAAGATAGTAATTCAATTTCAGTTGGATTCAGGACTGAACCACTGGGTTACATTTAAGCATATTTTAAGTACTTGAGAAGGACTAGATGTTATATGTTAGTATATTCGGGTGACGTTCCAACACCTCTTGGATACATTGATTTGAATTTCTAATCTTGTCTGGAGTCAAAAAGATCAACTTTTGGTTCTGTGTTTACTCTGGGTGGAGATGATCGATTGCACTTTGGATTGTGGTATGCTTTGAAAGAAGCAAAGTGGCTCCGTAAGTTCCTTGGGGATCTTGAGGTAGTTCCTCGTATAGATAATGCAGTATCACTATCTTGTAATAACATTGTTGTGATAACTAAAACTAAGGAACCAAGATTTCACAAAAAGAGCAAGCAGGTTCATCAAAAGTATCATGTGATATAGGACTTGGTTGAGGCTGGGCATGTTATAGTCTATAAAATCGCGTCTAAGAACAATATGGGAGATCCTTTTGTGAAGACACTAACTATAAGAGTGTTTGAGAAGCATGTAAAGGTTATGGGGATGTGAGATATCTCATATTTACTCACTTAGTGTAAGTGAGAGATTGTTAGACATGGTGGACTAAGGAATAAAATGTTGTAATCTATTTTTTGGAGACATTTTATTAGTAAAGAGTTTAGTTATTATTCATATACCAAACGTGGTCCTCTTTATGTTTATTTCTATTAAATGTATGATAAGTAAACAAAAGTCTAAGATTATTTGTCTAAACCTTAAGAATCGTGCATATGATGGACAGATTATGTGAAAGGCTAAATTATAAGATCTGCAATCGAGGGAATAAAATTAGGCACTTTATTCATGCTAAAATTGTTATATTTTCCACATCCTTAATAGAAGATGAGTTCTATTGGCATCAGAGTAAGACTTTGCGAGTAGAAACATTGGTGTATTGTCATAGGTAATGATGTGTTGGACTAGGACAAAAAGTTTAATTGATTTGAATAATAATTTCATTTATTCGAATCAATTCACTTTAGACTATCATAAATGTTGTGCCTTAATCCTAAAATGACTAATGAACCTGTAATTTAACTTATGTCTTTTGATGTACCAAAGGGTGATATCCTAATTTAATGATTGTATGCAAATCAATATATTGTAGGCATGACTCTTGATTCATGTAGATTCGTTATTCATAAATATGAAGTCTATAGCTCTTTTTGTAAAGTTAATGATATTCTCTTATATGCATTATCCAGTAGTTGGAAGTCTTGAGTGCTCAACCATTTATATACATAGTTGTAACTGAAAAATATACTATCTATAGACAGTAAGTATTCTAATGGTGTGATAATGAAATGTAAGCTAAAAATAATTGGTAAAATGAAATTTATCCTTAAGCTGATTATAAATATCTTATGGGGATATGACACATTATGATATGTCATGGACGGTTAGTTTTTTAGAGCTTTGTAATTTTATATAGCTCGAGAGTATAGCTTTAAGCTTTTAGTGAAGTAGCGTTAGAGTTGATAATCATAAAATATATATCTAGGATATTGTACTTTGTAATTATTAAGAGCTTGATCTATATATGTTTATCATGTCCCTTTTACTAGCTCATAATAATTCTATAACGATTTAGTGTGTTTTTCCTATATATTGATGACTTATGTTAAATTATTAGATTGACTAGAATTCATGTTAATTGGATTTAATAATTTATGTTTGTTTATCAGTTGATTAATTTTATGAATTAATTTAAGATAAACACGATGAATTTGTGGATAATATTTTGTTTATATAGGTTTATCTGCATATGACTGTTTTAATCAAAAAACTTTTCTATTGAGTAATTTGAATTAAAATTAAGGCTCTATAAAGGATATTCACACCAAATAACATAAGATTTATCCAACTGGTTTAGATTGGATCAATTAGATCAACTTGAAGGGTTCAAATTTGGTTCGAACTATAGGATTGCAACAGTGCGGTCGACCGCACCTTTGTAGCACGGTCGACTGCGGCAATTAAAGATAGAAACATATTTACACGTTTTTTAATCAGAAGTTTATCCAAACTCAAATTTTAAGGCCTACTTTGATAAGGTTTAACCTCAAATCTAACCCTATAAAAGAGGTGAGTTTTTTTGTTAATTAGATCATTTGAGAAGCATAGAGTGAGTACTCTAGTAAGAAAAACTCTGAAACTTTTTAAGAGCTATTGTTTAATATCAAGAACCTTAGTTTTAGGTTTTCTCAAGTGGTTGGAAGGAGAATCATCATAGAAAAAGCTGTATAATATGTAACCACCTACACTTTGATTGTGAATAGAGAATAGCAAAGAAGACTAGTTGGTTAAGGCTATTCTAGAAGATTCTTCTCTTCACATATTGCTACTATGTTTGGTATACAAAAAAAGGTTAGTAAGATCTGTCATTGATTTATATATTTAACATGTCAAACTTGTGTTTTGAAAAATATTCTGATTTAAATTTTTTTAAATTTCGCTACGTATTATTTTCTAACAAACATTTAGTCATCTTCTTACTCAATTAAAAACTTAATTTCACCACAAGTCCAAAACCCAGTATGTCATAAGTGAGGTGGCCAAATTTTCTACTTTTTATGTGTAATTGGTGGATCCCACAATATCCTTTAACAGTCTAATTTTATACTAATTGTATTCTTTTATACTGTCAATATATTTCACATATTGCCGATATTCTTTTCTATATAATTTATGAGGTTTCATAACCTTCTACACTTATCCATATGCTCCACACATTATAATTCATATATTGTTTAACTTTATGCAATCCAAATTTATAGAGATAATATTTTTCTTATACTGTCGGCATATTTCTCATACTACAAGTATTCTTTCCTTTACAGTTTATGAGGTCTTGCAATCCTCCATACTATGTACACTCTTCACACAATATAATTCCCACACTGTTTAACTTTATCAATATAATTCTTATACTACATCATTCTAATATTGTATAATTTTTCATATTTTTATACAGATTAAGGATGTAACTTACAATTTGTTTTAACATATTTTGCAACAATTACTCTTTCTAGTTTATTTTAATATCCTTCTTTTTTTGTTTAAGCTATCTCATAATTTTTAACCTTAGAAACTCTCATTTTCATTTTTATGAAATTTATCATAAATATTATATTAAAATAATAATCTTTGTAATACTAAAATTGTTTTTAAAATATTTAATAAATTTTCGAGCATAAATTAGCTTAAAAAATTTGTACTTTAATTAGTGCAAGTACCAATGCTGTGATGTGATAATATTAGTGCAAGTTCTTTAGCATCAAACCCTGTGTTTCATGCTAGAACAAAGCACATTGAAATTGACATCTATTTTGTGAGAGACGAAGTGTTAGCAAAAGAGATGGAATTTTGCTTTGTACCTACTGATGAACAAGTTGCAGATGTATTTACTAAAGCTTTAACAATTTGTAGATTT
The DNA here is from genome assembly GCA_002024485.1 of Artocarpus camansi. Classification (NCBI taxonomy): domain Eukaryota; kingdom Viridiplantae; phylum Streptophyta; class Magnoliopsida; order Rosales; family Moraceae; genus Artocarpus; species Artocarpus camansi. The sequence goes on from LNSY01372020.1 coordinate 5,240, forward strand.
AGTTACTTGTACAGTAAACTTTCTCTAAAGTCCTGTGTTATCTTTGAGGAAAGATTTTGAGAAGATTAGCTAGCTTCTGTTCGCAAACAAGCTTCACTTCAGTATCTTCGTCTCGCTTGAGGAAAGATGTTGAAGCGATTAGTTTGTTAGGTAACTAAATCAGTAAATTAGAAAGCTGACTCATCTTTATATCAGTAACTAATTATTACGGACTTTACTTAGTAGTTATATTGTATAAACACAAGAAAGCTCAGCAATAATAGTTCAGTTGAGCCAAACAAAATTCTCTCTCTATATAAATCCTATTCTCTCCTTAGAAATTTGAGTATGTCTAAAATTTTAATTTAGTCCCCAAATTTGCTGCCCGTTTTGTGACAATTCAATCTAATCTAGATTATTAGAGCCAACTGCCACATTTAGAAAACTTAAAAGACTAGAAATTTAAATAACAAAAAATGAGGGAATTAGACCACTATTTATTAGGATTAAAAATAAATAGATCAACATATAACAATGTAAAGTGAATAGCCTATTTAGATTAAAACTAAATTTATTTTGGTTTAAGATGACGTAGAGCAAAACGCGAAACAACATTAAGATAACGGAAAAGGAAAACAAAAAAACAGAGAAGAAGAAAAAGACAAAAAAATAAAAAAAAATTAAAAATTTAAGTGTTTAAAAAAAACACGTAATTTCAAAAATATTATACACTTAAATATTTTTAGTCGTGCTATTATTGCAGTTTCCCTTTAAAGATATTAATTTCCTTCCACATAATGGCCGATGCTGGATGTACAGCCTTGTAGGGAATTATCGTTCCTATTAACTTTTTAAAACTAGAATTTGACTCTTAAAATTTTTATGATTTTTTTTTACCCCATAGAGATTTGATATTCTCATTTATGCGCTTACTCACTTTTACTCTTTCTATTTTATTCCCATATTTTTTATATAAACACCTTTACTCATTTTACTCATGAACTATGGTAATATATTTTTGGTACTTTATATTTTGGACTATATTGTATTTATTCCTTTACATTTCAAATTTTTATTAAATCATTATCTTTTTTCCTAATTTTTTTTTATTAATGGAGTTTAAATATATTTTGTTGTTGAATTGATAGTTGATATTAGACTGAGAAAAGGTGAGAATGAAACATAATTTTAAAATCTAAAGATATAAATATGATTTAATTTATAATATAAGGTTTGATTTTTCTCATAGGGACTTTTATGGTGGGAAATGCACTTTTTCACAATTGGTGTGAACCGTTGTTTTTAGCCATTAAATTAATTTTCAACGGCTTGATTTGTAAGAAGTAGCAACTCTATTTTGCATATTGCAATATTTTAACATGAACACTTGCATGTTAAAACAATGAAAAATTAACCTAACGACTAAACAGTTTCTGTTGGTAGTGAAAAATGATAATTTCTATCATAAAAATTCCTTTTTCTATATCCTTAAAATGCCTAGAAAAAAAATCTATTATAAGATATACTTATCGACCGTTCATACTTTTAAATGTTAGGTCTAATTAAAATAAAAAAAAATGCAAAGCGAACTTTTAAAGACAAAACTCTGTGGGTAGAGTATGCTTTTATTTCGTAAAATTCTCAATATCTAACTTGTTCTTGGAAAATATTATAACTTAATTTTTTTTATTATATTTATGTTATTTATCTTATAAAAGGAGTATTAATATACATCCATCCCCATTGGACTGAAAGTCTAACTCCTCCGTTGCTTCCACAAGTGGGGAAATAACATTCATCATTTGTGACTTTAATGTTACAATTTGTGATCCTCTAAACGGCGAGTTAAGAAGGAAAGTTTCTCTTTCAACGTAAAGATATTCCACTAGCACAATTCCTGCCCTCAAATCATGTCAACCTAATTTCCCTTTTTGAAACATCGGTTTTTAAAATCTCCACCTCTCTTCACTTTTAGTCTTACAATCAAGCATGAACTTGCTACCTATACCAAATCTCTCAATTTTCTTCTCTTTCTTTTGTGATTTTTTTATAAGGACAGTGCATATGAATAACAATAGAGAAAGCCATGCAACTCAATCCTACATCCCCCACGTAAAAAGCTATTGAAAAAAATTGGCAAATCGTTTTAGGGTTTCTGCAATCTTAATATGATCCTTTGTTAATCCTTGACACCTAGCTGGCTGACCGGCTGGGCTTCAATTTCTTTGGCCAAATAAGAAAATAGAAACAAAGGTGTATTTTAGCAAATGCTAATACGGTTGTTATATTTAGCACCTAAAGTGTGAAAATAACATTTTAACCAAATTTTCAATGAAGTATATCAAATTTAATATCAAAAATAGCATTGTATTAGTGAGTGATTATTTTATTCAAATGCTAAAATTTCATATTGCAGATTAATTAATTTGATGTTGCATTAAAGATGCTTTAGGTGAGGAGAAAAAAAGGATGAAGATAGCCTTTTTAATATCATATTTCATAGGGAATCTCTCTTCCAATCCTTCCAAATTAAAAAAGGATCAAAATTGGAATCTTAAAAGAGGATTTACATCCTGCACTCGTTTTGATTCCCTCTTCTACTCCATATTAACGACCGCAAGTCTTGAAATCCATTTATCGACCTTTTCCACTTTTCCCTCGAACCAAAAAAGGCCTACGTCGTGCTGCCACGTGCAGTGTTCTGCACTTTCTTGAATTGGTCATAAAAACAATGTGCCAAAAGTAACGTGAATTTGAGACATGAACTGAATTATCATAATAATGATTTCTAACATTCTTACATCACAAGAATGGCAAATGGTGATGACATAGGCAAATGGTGATGACATAGGCAAATGGTGATGACATACATAGACATATATATATATATATGATGAAATATTCTAAAATGAAGTATGTTAGGAGATCTAAGGAATTACTGCTGCACAAACCAGGACCAGGTTTGCACTCAAAGGCTCCTTCAAAGGAACAGCTAGATCCTTTGGAAGCTGATCAATGCCAAAGCTTCATACAGAATCCAGTTGGCACAACAGATGATCTATTGCTCGAAATACTCTCTGAGAAAGTGTCGACAAGTTGCCCCGCAAGTGATGCTGGATCTTCGATAAATGTATCAACGAACACCTTCACAATCCTCACTTCCTGCGGGGTTGCTCTCAAGCTATACCAGGTCAGGAATTTCTGCCTAAAGTTCTTCTCAATATGCCCCTCACATTCTAACCATCTGATCACCTTCACATAGTACTCAAAATCCCTATCCGCCAGACCATTTCCCACACACTCCTCGTCGGGCCCCTCTGCGCTTCTCTTCTTCGACGTGCTACCATCTTGGGGTTCACCTTTTCTGGTTCCATTTTCCAAATCCTTGCTGATGGATTTGGATCTTCCATTTCTTCCTATCCCCTCCTTGAGTATTTCCAACTTGCAAGGAGTAATGGGCAACCCAGCATCTGAGCTACCAACAAATGGCACACATTCAAACCCTGTTCGGACTGGAGTGTTTGACCCGTTATCATTGCACAAGTCCTGCATAATTTGGCTCTCAGATAGGCGCTTGTTATCAAGTTTTAAGACATCAGAATTTGCCATGGAACCAACCACCCCAACAACACGGTCCCCTTCCAACAAAGAAACTGCATCTCGTAGGTTTGCCCCTTCACCAGTGGTATTGCAGGTTATAGCACCGTTCAGTGAACTAGCAGAAACAATTTTTCCAATGCCCTTGCAATAATTAAGATAATTGTCAGCTCGGTTATCAGCATGATCGCTGGACAGAGCAACATTGTTGGTTTCATCTTCTACCGAAGAAGGATTAGAGAGGCTGCTACAGTTAGTTGCTGGGCTTTGACTTCTCTCCAACACCAAACAATTCCGGGGTTCATCCCCATTGCTTGTAGAAGACCGAACTTCACACGCACCCAACTCCTCGGTACCATCAAATGAAACAACTTTGAAACAATACTCTGTACCAGGAGTAAGATCTCTAACAACAAACCTTGTGTTTGGGGCAAGCACTTTACAAGTCGGTTCTTTTGAATAATTCATATCGTCGGTCTTACAATGCCATAAGGTGTACACTACATTATTTTCTGATGAAAAATTCCCGCAATCCAAAATAACAATTAAGGAAGTAGTCTGGATGTCTTCAAATTTGATCATGTCTGGCACTATTGATTTTTTATCTGAAATGAAAGATACACACAAAAAGGCGAACTGTCAGTACTCCGCTAATTGTCTCAAAACTTGGAAGTCAAAAGCGAAACAAGCATTAAAATATAAAATTCCTTTTAAATAAATAACTTCCAAGTAAACTAAACATTTCCAATTTTCATTATCACTTCCACTTTTTGGGTCACCATAAAGATGGATTTATTATGCTTGCTATCAGATGATACCACTACCTTGTATAATGGGATCAGGCAACAAATGCAAAGTTGCATTGGTAAGCATCGAGTCCAGCAATTCCAGAGCGGATGCACAAAGCTTCTGAACCTCCTGTCCCGAAGAAAGCCTGTTGACAATACCCCTACCCATCTTCACGGGCAAGCCGGTCAATGGACCAACTTCTGCTTCAAGCTTGTTTACAGCTTCATCCACAATATCATAAAGATTTCGGTACTTATCAGTTCCTTTTAGAAGCTTTTGACTTAATGAGACACGGTAACACAGAATGTCCACCCGTCTGGTTTCCTTTGCCATGACCAATTGTTTTCTCCAGCACCTGAATAAATTTGAGCAACCAATCCTCAAGAATTAGATGTACTTAAACCCTTGAATGTGTGTGCAAGAGAGAAATGAGACAATTTCGATGAATAAAACAAACACAACTAGTACATTAAAGTAACATCAGTGACAATTTTTTTTTTTCTTTTATATATATACAAACAGAACAACTTTGTATGATTTTCAGTAGAGAAAATGTACTTGAATCAAATATAAGAAACCAAAACTTGTGAAGCCTCCAATTCAAGAAGTTAGAAGCCATAAAAATGAACCATTAACAACGTCATATTTTTCTTCTTTTCAAATTGATGTATTTGGTATTATAAGAAGGCACTTCTAAATTCGAGTTCTTCCACGTCTCTCTTGCCAGATAGAATTCTTAAAGGTTTTCCCAAAGTGGAAACACTTCAAAAATTCTCCCTTTCATAACAAATGAAAAAGTAGTCAAATAAATACAAAAAGTAAATGTTACACTCACGGCATGTTTATAAGGATCAAATTGAAATATAAATTTTTTTAAAATATTTTAGGAACGGCAAAATTACGTTGTAATAAGCATAATTATTTTCATGTTTTATGCCACAAATTTACAGATTACTTGCTATAATGAGTTTATTTTTTGCTACTTGTAACATATTCTAAAATTTTTTGATATATTCCAACTTGATTAGTAAGATTATAACAAATAAATTTTACAAGCCACAAAAGGAACTCTAAGTCAAGATCTGACGACGTACTAAAGATGGATTGAAAAGCTATCATCTATGAACCCACATCTTATCGAATTCAATGTCTTGTCCTAAATGCATGTATGAAGTAGTCATCGGTATCACAAACTAGTATAATCCTCGCACTAATCCCATTTCCCATTGATAAAATAGAGCCTCTATGGCAAGTACAGAAGGAAGATCATTCATTTTCTTGGAATTAATTATCAAAGGGAATATTGAGTACAATGACTAAACAGTACACAGTTCTAGTAGTACCGAACATTCTTCCTTTGAAAGTACTCTTATAATCAAAGAGCCTTTAGATATCCTTTTGTTGATTGACTTTTCAACCCGAGCTCATTCAAAGACAACATTAGTGCCATAAAAGACACAACATAGTGTTGTGGTTAATTTATTTTCTCTTCCTCACATGTATTCTCTAGGAAGTAAAGACGATGAGAAGACTTTTTTCCTCTGATTATTGCAATAACAACCTTTCAAAATCTTATATTTTTCCTGTAGGGCGAATTAGTTATGCAAGTCTTCTCAATATAAGTGATTAATAAGGATTTTTGCAGGTTCCAGAAATACTTCTACAAAGAACAAAATCAAACATCTCAAAAACCCAAAAGAAAAACAGCACAATAAAAAGGAAAGAATAAACAAAAAGCACAACAAACGCATGGTAGTACTAGAAACATGAAAGAAAAGCATGAATATTTACCCAAGCAAATCATTCACTTTCCCACAAGAGACGCAATAAAAGCTTCCATCTAGCTCCCCAATACCAATGCTGGATTTTTCGTGTTTCAAAGCACACTCAAGATGGCACGACATGCCACATGAATTACCCTGAAATGGAGGCTCTGAGCTGCAAATTAACCACAAGCTAGGGTCCTTGTTATCGTCATATTTGTAGCATATGCAGCACGAACATCTCTTGCAAAATGAATCTTCCCGACTTAAGGTAGCTCTGCAAGCAGAGTTTTTGCAATACACAATATTAGTCAGATCAATGCTGACACTATTATTCGATGCATTGCTTGCTGCGGTAGCTAGCCGAGATGGCTGCTCAGTTTTCCTCTGCCTTTTTGTACTTCTCTGGCCAGGTGGAGGAGGAGAAGACTGTGAATCGACATCTATTACGACCTCATTTCCTCCTGATTTCTTTTCAGATACAATTTTCAAAAGATGCTCTATAATTTTCAACTTTGTCAAACCTGTATACTTTCTTTCCTTTCCCATCTCGGCACATAGAATCTGTAAGATCTCCTGACGACTCCAAGATTGTAGCGTCTCCAAGGCACCTTCCGACCAATTTGATATTTCGTAAACAAGTTCTCTTTTCTTCTCCATGCTCATCTTACTGCCTTTTGAGGGATCATGTGTAACTCCTGAAGCCAAATTGAAACAAGATGTGGGTAAGCCATAAAGAGTTTAAAAATCAAACCTATTGAGCACTCACGATTGTGAATGTGAAAGAGAAAAAGTTGGAAGAATGAGAAGAGAAATTAAGAAGTAAAAAAAATAATATTAAATTGATAACAAGGATCCTTGACCCCTTAGAAATATATATATAAATAATTCAGTCTTTTCTCAGTTAAAATTGTTTCCCTAAAAGCACTTAAAGGAAACAAGAATAAGACATAAGTCAACAAAGCAAGCATCCATATTACTGTTAGTAATCCCAATCTCCAGCCAGTTTCGAGACATATATCCCAATCTAAACCTTTTTCTTTCGCGTTGTCGTCTGAAAAACCGATTGAACCTTAAATTAATCAAATTCCAGACTGCAAAAAAGAGTAAATAAAGGGAAAAGAAAGGGTTGACTTGCATTAACAAAGAGTATCCTTTTTCTATTTTGGATTAAAAACAGCTTAATTTGACTTCCAATTTGCCTGCCTCTACCTTTCTGCAAAGGTTGACCTGGGTTATTCGACGGGGCAGTATACTTATAAATTCCAAGCCATTGTATAACACAAAGCTTTCAATTTTCACACCATGGCGCACGGATACATATCTTATGAAGTGATAAAGACAACACTCACATTTAAAAATTAAATCAAATTTCAATTAAGCCACTCATAAAGCCGTACACAAGTTAACCAAGAAAAAAATTAAAAAACTGTAGATCTTGTCAAGGGGAGGAGAACTTAATTTAAAGTCAACTCAAAACATTTATCAAGAAACAAAAAGCAGTACACCAAATCACAAGTACAACATAAATTTTTAGAAGTAACGAGAGTTTATTTCATCAATATTCATTAAAACCCAGAAGCCCAAATCCATACCAAAACGTTGGAATAACAAATAACACAATGCTCTATAAATCTGACCATTAAGAATTATTCATAAAAATTTGATTTTTCTAAGCAAATCAACAGAGAAAATTATACCCAACAATGAGCAACAAAATCTCTTAAAAACCTCCAAATTGCAAAGATTTTACCCAGATAAGATTCGATTTAGAAAATATAAAAAAAAATAATATTCACACAAAAAAAAAAGAGAAATAAAAGTTTACCCTCAAGAGACGAATCTGTGGCCATGGTTGTTGAATAATAAGAAACCAATCAGTTCACCCACATTAGCAGCAACTAACCCAACTCCTGTGAGCCTGTAAATAAGAAAATCCTCAGCACACAAACAGAAAACAAAAAACAAAAAAAAAAGTTTACAAAAAATATTCTGAAATAAAAAATATAAAACAAAAAAACAAAAAAAAAATTGAAAGAGAAGATGATGATGATGATGTAGAATGATGAAACAACAAATACCAAGAAAAGACGCTTGAAATTCTTCCACTACAAACGAATCCATGACTTTTCTCTGTTCTGGGTTCTTCTCTCTCTCTCTTTATATATATATATATATATATATATATAT
>LNSY01372085.1:0-10776 GCA_002024485.1 Artocarpus camansi
GTGAATTAAATTTATGTCTCTAAGTAGTTGAGGCTATTTAATTGAGCATTAATATAGCGGGACCATGTTTATAGAAGTGAGTGATAGGTAGGTTTTTAAATATTTACTATAGAGACTTAGTAAGAATGCTAAAGTGATATTTTATTCATATAATTTTACAAAAATTATACCCGTTAAAATAACATGTGTTTTAGGAATCATGAAGATTTTTGCCATTGATGTGGTACTAAAGGGTATTGGGCTCGAGTTTGCCAAATGCCAAAGCATCTTTGTAAACTTTATAAGGTATCTATGAAAATGAAGGAAAAGGAAGTAAATTTTGTTAAACATTTAGATCCTATAGATAATCCAACACATCTTGATGCTTCAGATTTTACTAATGATTTTATTGAAGGAGATATGGGTGATAACTAGAAATCACTACTATGTTTATTATACTAAATAATGCTTTTATAAGATATGTTTTGTTTTTGTCATATTATATAATGCCTGATGTAAAAGATTATGATTGAAACTTTATTCTTGTTAAATTGTTTATTTTTGTGAAGCTTGATATGGATTACACTAGTGAAGGAGCAAATTTCAAAGATAATTTTAGGGATATTTGCATGCCAGATAGTGGTACAACACACATTATCTTTAAAAGGAAAAAATACTTCTTAGATTTAAAACCAACAAAGGCAATTGTAAATACAATATTAGGTCTTGTAGACTTAATTGAAGGAATTGGTAAAGCAGCTTTATATTGCCAAATGGAACAAAGCTTTTCATAAATGATACTTTGTTTTCTCCAAAATCTAAAGGAATTTGTTGAGTTTTAATGACATATACCTTAATAGATATGATATTCAGTATAAAATTGTAGATAATAAAAAGTATATGTACAATATTAATGAGATTTCTAGAAAGAAGTACATATTCAAAAAATTACCAAAGCTTTCCTTAAGACTACATTGCACATATTTAAATGTGATTGAATCACATGTAGTAGTTAAGAAAGATCCTCAGATATGAAACTTATAGCATGACTAATGAGGTCATCCTAGTTCATTAATGATGCAAAGAATTATTGAAAACTCATATAGACATCCATTGAAGGGCTAGAAGTTCATTCAAGCAAATAAAACCTCATGTGAAGCTTGTTCCTTTGGGAAACTGATTTTGAAACCATCACCAGTTAAACTTAATAGTGAATCATCTATGTTTCTCGAACGTATTCAAGGTTATATATGTAGGCCTATTTACCTACCATGTGGACCATTAAGATATTTTATGGTATTGATAGATGCTTCTAGCAAATGGTCACATGTTTGTTTATTATCAACTTGCATTGTGGCATTTGTGAGATTTCTAGCTTAAATATTAGGTTACGAGCACAATTTACTTATACAATTAAGAAAGTTAGACGTGATAACGCCAGTGAATTTACATCTTAAGCTTTCAATGATTATTGTATGTTAGTTGGGATTATTGTTGAGCATTCTGTTGCTTATATACATACACAAAATGGTTTAGTCGAATCATTAATTAAGCGCCTCCACCTTATTACTAGAACATTAATAATGAGAACAAGGCTTCTAATTTCTATATGGAGTCATGCAATTTTACATGTTGCGGCATTAGTTCGCATCATGCCAAATGCTTATTATAAATACTCCCCGTTACAACTAACATTTGGTCAAGTACCAAATATTTTCCAAAAACGGATTTTTGGTTAAGCGGTATATGTACCAATTGCTCTACCACAATGTACAAAGATGGGTCCCTAAAGAACACTGGGAATAAATGTTGGCTATGAATTTCCTTCTATCATCAGATATATTGTGCCTTAAACTAGAGATGCTTTTATGACACGTTCTACCAATTGTCATTTTAATGCAATAGATTTCCTGGCATTAGGGGAGATAAGAAACAGTTGGAAAAGGAAATTACATGGTATGAACTATCTTTGTTGCATCTAGATCCTTACACAAAATAATGTGAGCTTGAAGTGCAAAAGATTCTTCACTTAAAAAATATAGCAAATAAAATACCAGATGCATTCATGAATGCAAAATGAGTGACTAAATCACATATACCAGTCGCTAATGCTCATGCTCGAATTTAAGTCCCAAAAATACAAATCGAATTTATAGTCACTAATGAGCCTTAGGCACGTTTGGAACGTGGTAGGTCAATCAATTCCAAAGATAAAAAATCCTTAGAAAAGAAAAGGAGCTAAAAGCATGATGACCCTAATATGGAGGAATGTGTTTAAGAAGAAACACAAAATGAAGTTAATCAAGAGACCCCTAATGTTGACCAAAACTTGGAAGGTTTAGAAAATTAGGAGATCTCTATTGATTATATAAATACAGGATGATTGTGGAATTACAATAAAATGGAGGAATCTGATGAAATTTTTTCTTACTCAACGACATGTGTCGTTGAAAGGAAGGTCTTGAACCAAGATCAATTACTAAGTGTAAAAATAGTCATGATTGGGTTTAATAAAAATATGCTATGGAGGCTGAATTAAATTCACTTAATAGGTGTAGAGTTTTTGGATCTATTGTTCTCATACTTAAAGCTACGAGACCTGTAGGATATAAATAGGTTTTTGTGTGAAAGCACAATAAGAAAAATGAGATTGTGAGATACAATGCATGACTTATTGCACAAGGTTTTTTGCAAAGACCTAGAATTGATTATGAAAAAACATATTCTCCAATAATGGATACAATTATGTTCATATATCTAATCAGCCTAGCAGTTTCTTTCACCAAAGTTCTATTTTTGTGTGAGAAAAGAAAAAAAACCCATTTGTTCAAAGACGATTGGCAAGAGGGTGTAGCCATAAAAAGAGTTAAAAGAATCTAAAATACTTGGTGTATATCAATAGAGACGAGCTGCTAGAGATTTAGGGCTAAAGAAGATAAAGAAGAAGAAGACGACATGCTACAAAGGCCTAAACTGCTCAGGGGCGTGAATTGAAGAAGAAAAGAAGAAGACCTGTGGAGAAGTTCGGTGGAGCTGGGGAAGGCTAAAGATGAGGGAAGAATTGGAATAATTTGGGGGAGAGCTGAGTTCGTTTGTTTGGGACGGCTAGGGATGTGGGGAAAAGGAGGAAATGTAAAAAACTATGAATTAGGGTGTTTTTTTTTTTTCAACTTTGTTGTTGAGGTGGCGTTCTACCTAGCAAATTTTTTTGAGCTTTTTAGATGACATAAAGGGCCCCGCTTGGTTCATAGATTTGAGTAGAGTATTTGAATAAAGATTTAAATTTTTGAGAAAAAATACAGTAACAAAATGATTCAAATCGTAATTCAAATATCGAAACAAACATACCTAATATTTAAGCCATTTACTCAATTATGAGTTTTTTTTGAAAAATTTATAAGAAAAAAAACTTCTTCTAAGTTATTTATCCAAATGCGTCTATATTTCCATAGGAGGAACAAGGAGGGATTTTCCAGAAATACGGGGACTGTTTATGACATTCTCTCCATGTTCAAGTCCTCGTCTTTTCAGCTAGAGTCGCTCAAACAATGCTGAAGAGAAAGTGGTCACCACAGGATATATACCGCCATTTTACCCTTCAAAAGTCCCGCATAAAAAGTCCCATGAACGACAATAAAAATAATCCACGGCAATCGCTCATTGAAAGGCTATTATCCCTCTTGAAAAATTGCATTTCCATAAAACAACTTCGACAAATTCAAACCCAAATTCTCATAAACTCCATACACAAACCCAATTTCCTTCTTTGCAAAGCTATTGACCTCAAAGACTTTTCCTATGCTTCCGCGCTTTTTGACCACATCCCCGAACCCAACGACTATGCCTTCAATGTCATGATCCGTGGCCTAACCACAACATGGCAAAAGTACAGTCTTGCTCTTGAATTCCATTACCAAATGAAGAGATTAGGCCTAAAGACCAATAATTTTACATACCCTTTTGTGTTCATTGCTTGTGCAAACCTTTTGGTGTTGAATCATGGGTGTACAGCTCACTCGTCGGTCTTTAAGATTGGTTTGGACGGAGATGAGCATGTCGATAACTCGTTGATCACAATGTACGCTAGATGTGGCGAATTGGGATGTGCCCGGAAAGTGTTTGATGAAATTACTGATAAAGGTTTATCATCGTGGAACTCGATGATTTCGGGGTATTCAAAGATGGGGTATGCGCGGGAGGCAGTGTGGTTGTTTGGAGAGATGAGGGATGCTGGCATTGAGCCCGTTGAGATGACGTTGGTGAGCATTCTTGGGGCGTGTGGGGACTTGGGAGATCTGAGTTTGGGGAGATGGGTAGAGGAGTTTGTTGTTGGAAAAGGTTTGGAAATTAATTCTTATTTGGGTTCTGCATTGATTGGTATGTATGGAAAATGTGGAGATTTGTGCTCTGCGAGGCGGGTATTTGATAGTATGACAAAGAAAGATCTTGTTACTTGGAATGCCATGATTTCAGGGTAAGTAGCTCGTCCTTTGTCCTTGGTAAGTTAATCAAATGTACTGTACTTAAATTCAGGACTTTTTATAGTGAGTCACTGATGTGTTCTGCCTCATTATAAGGCCATTCCCTTATCTGGCATGTTTGACGCCAACAACCTTTGAGTTTTCATAAAAATTACAAAGACCCCCTCCATGATTAAAAAGTGTAGTATGACCATTAAATATTTTCAAAGTACAAAAATATCCCTTTCTGCTTTAGGAAATGATTTCAGCTACATTTAGGAACTAAAACTGACATTTCTATCTTTGTTTAAGTCAAGAAAAATGATGTGAAGTGATCTTTAAACACTCACAATTATAACTTGCATTCTAATAGTGGAAAAATGGCATTTTCATGGGCCATGATCAATGCAACAAGTAGAATGATGGCTGAGATTGTTTGGGTTATTTGGTCATTTTATATAAAAGGCTTACAAAGTTAGGGTGTGTGATTGTTTCCAATAACAGGTTTGTTCAAATGAGTGTCTCAGTAGTTTTGGCAAAAACATAGATGGTGTCGGTGTAGTTCTCTCTTAAATTTGTAAAATTGTTTGACAGGCATTTTGAATTGATTTAATTGGTGAAATTTTTTCATATTTTCTTTTCATTCGTGACAGGTATGCACAGAATGGATTGTCGGATGAAGCAATTAGGTTATTTGGTGACATGAAAGAGGCAAGTGTTGATCCTAATAAAATAACGTTGGTTGGAGTTCTTTCTGCTTGTGCTTCGGTTGGGGCTTTAGATATGGGAAAGTGGATTGATAAGTATGCATCAGAAAGAGGTCTACAACATGACGTCTATGTGGCAACTGCATTACTTGATATGTATGCTAAGTGCGGGAGCTTAGACAATGCATTGAGGGTTTTTGAGGAAATGCCTCAGAAAAACGAGGTTTCTTGGAATGCCATGATATCTGCGCTCGCGTTTCATGGAAGAGCTATTGAAGCAATATCCCTATTCAAACGTATGATCGAGGAGGGTGGTGCTCTTGCTTGTCCAAATGATATTACTTTTATCGGAGTACTTTCTGCTTGCGTGCACGCTGGTTTGGTTGATGAAGGTCGTTGGTTGTTTAACTTGATGAGCTCAACATTTGGCCTTACTCCAAAAATAGAGCATTATTCTTGCATGGTTGATCTTCTGGCACGTGCAGGGCATGTCCGTGAAGCGTGGAACTTCATTGAGAAAATGCCTGAAAAGCCGGATGAAGTTTCACTTGGGGCATTACTCGCTGCATGTCAGAAATGCAGAAATGAAGATGTCACCAAGCAGGTAACACAACTACTTCTGGAGTTGGAGCCTTCAAACTCTGGAAACTACGTTATCTCATCAAAGGTATACAAAAAGTTAAAAATGTGGGACGACTCAGCAAGGATGAGAGTGTTGATGAGACAAAGGGGAGTCAGTAAGACTCCTGGTTGTAGCTGGATTGAGTTTGAGAATCAACTTCACGAATTTCATGCTGGCGACCTCATACACGATAGTTCAACTGAGGTTTACCAAGTCTTTAGATTGCTAAATGATGATATGAAGAGGGAAGGTTATGTTCCAAACCTTATTGTTGTATAGGACATATCAAGAAATCTGTTTTTGCATCTGAAACTTATCAACGAAACAACAGACTTGGTATCGCCCTGCCAGGTAGATTGATCAAGCAAAAACTAGACTATTTTCCTGATCTCAGTTTTCCCAGGTATAATTTTTACCAAAAAGATCCGTTTTGGGTTTTCAAAATAAATTAAACCATGAATTGTAATCTGCTCTTTTTTGGGCATATTTGTGCATTCAGCAAATTTTCCAACTTTGCTGTCAGTTGCAATTAAGAAATAAATGTCATGATAGAATTGTAGTTTATGAAGAATGCGTTTAACTATAGTCGATTAAATGCACTGTAGCTTTAGTTTAAGAGCTTCCATATTTAGAAAGTACCCTTGTATTTTGGCTTTCTTAATGTTGGCCAATCATATTATATTATTTACTTTATTTGGAAAAAAAATGTTGGCAATAAGCTGGAGTTCAGCCCCTTTTCGGCTTTTCCTATGTTGTATAGTGGTAGCTAATTTTCTATTCCTTGTAGTTTCAAGTGCTATACTCTTAGGAAGTTTCTTAGTTTAGTGGTTTCTCAGTCATTTATTATCTATGCGTTGTATAGTGCTATATTATTGTCTTATAACTCTAAGGGTGTTATTGAAACAGACTTAGATGGAATTATGTTCAAAAGACACACTGCGGTTTATAGCGCGTATTCTCAAAAAGAAGTGGGAAATGATGTGTAGCTCAGTATAGATCTTATCATATAGAGCATCATTTGATTTCATCTCTTGTTAACACCATTCTCTTGTTGTGTTCCAGGTGCAGTGAGTTATGATTGAATACCATGTCCTATCAAGTGATCCTTTAATTTAGTATCAACATACTCCCATCTTCGATCAGATTGAAGAGTTTTCACCAGCTTACCTAATTGTTTTTCAACTTCCGCTAAAAATTCTTTGAACTTTCCAAAAGTCTCAGATTTTCTATGTATTAGGTACGTGTATCTATCCCCTAAATAGTCATCAATAAACATGATGAAGTATTTGTAACCACTACGTGCTTGTTCATTTAGTGGTCCACAAATGTCCAAATGTTTTAACTTAAGTGGTTCTTGGCCCTTTAGCCTTTTGTAGAGAAAGGCGGGTTGTTCTGCAGAAAGTAGTGGGAGCCATCAAACTTTATTTTAGAAATAAATGTTTAGAACTAAACAATGTTTATTTTATGGTTTTCATAAAAATTTGATTTCTGGTTTCAAGTTGTTTGAACAAATGCTGATTTTTTTTTTTTTTTATGATAATTAAGTTGTTATTTTTAGAAATTGTTTGGATATTTGTTCTACAAATTTTTAAAATAGGCTTTATACCGTAAGGCCCAACAAAGAATCACTACTTAATATCCAATGTTTAAAATTGAACAACTAAAATCTAAAAAGGCAAAAGGTTTCTCTTGATGATCAAAAATATCTATGGCACCTTATGTTAGGTCATATCAACCTTGACAGGATAAACAGACTAGTAAAGAATGGTCCTTTAAGAGAACTAAAAGTTAGTACTCTATTAGTTTGTGAATATTTTCTAGAGGGAAAATACAAAGTGCTAGTGATAAGGTGTTTTTAACATGTACCGTGAAATACCGAAAAGATCGACATATGGATGGTAATAAAAGGGAGCCGGATTTCTTGCATGTAGCTATGTGTATATATCAGAGGGAGAGAGAGAGAGACCTGAATTGTAGAGGAAATTTGGGCAAGAAGTGGGATTTCCTGGAATGTTTTGGCAGGGTAATCAAGTGGAAGACGTCTGCCTAATCAAGTTTTTTGTCGTCAGACACAACAAAGGCTTGTCCAAATCCCTCCATGTCCCCTGGCTGTTGCCAAAATTTCTTTTTCTCTTCCTTTGGGAGGTTGAACAATTCCTTAATCCCTGTCTTCACACCCTCCACCACCCAATCTCACTCCGCCTCTCATTGTCTCTCCTCATGCTTGCTCACCTTTAAAGTTGGCCACTTTGTTGGACAGTGAGCAATAACTTAGTAGTTACTTTTGCAAAAGATTGGTTTGTTTCAAAAGCAAAAAAAAAGGAGTCAAATCAGCTTTCAAGATTATCACATGCGTCTTGCTTTTGCTTTTCTTTTTTTGTCAGGCTGTATTGGTTGGAAATTTCCTCCTAGAAAGAACCAATATTTTGGAGGTAAGAAATATTCAATCATTTGATATGAAAGTTTTATGTTTCTTTTTTTTAATCTACTGCAAATAAGCTTTGATAATGACTTATTGACTATTCTTGGCAGAGCCAAAAATTGGTTGATGTTGCCAGGCATTTTTTTAAGGAAAGCTCTGGTGCGGTTGCTGTAATGGATGCAGCGGCTGTAGAATGAGGGATTGCTTTGGACTTGGTGGGTGCAAGAAAGAAACAAACTGATTTTAGAACCTCACAGTGTTTTCCTTCTTTCATCAATTGGAACCTCATATCTTGGGAAGTCGAAGACAACTTCATGACACTAATCAATGGTATCAGCCCAGTTTTGAGGACCATTTCAGTTGACAATATCACAAGGAGATTGTTTTGCATAGCTGAAGCAGCTGACAAAGGCTTTCTCTCATTAATCGAAATTCTTTAATTCATTTATTTCGAGAGATTGTGCAACAGCCTGAACTCAAACAACAAATAATACTATTAATTAGTCAAGATAGTTAAAACAGAAATTAAAAAGGGAAAAAAACTTTTGCTATTGTAAATAAGTTAATTTTACTTTATACTTCCATGTGAGGGGGGAAAGAATATCAATATCCACAATGTTGTTGAGGAGGGAAATAAATTTCTCTCATGTGTCTGCCATTTTATTGAAAGAGAATGGCATTTTGAGTTAAATAATAGAGTGCTTTGTGAAGGCATCCTCACTCTTGTGATTAAATATTGTGGCAGATGATATCTTATTGGAATATATGAATGGACAGATGAGATAAATATATATACATTCATATATACGTTTCGAGTTCCTTACGTTTACTACAGGTTTTGTGTTCAACATCTTGTTAATATGCTAAAAGAAGGAATGAGGGTAACAACACCTATTCAATAGCAATGCCCAACAAGCTTCTACCGGAACTATTGTCATGTTGCTCATACGTAGTCCTACCACAACATTTTTTGCTACTGGATTTCTTACAACACAACAAAATCGGACGTTGCAGAACGTGGCTTCTCTCTCTGCTTGCAACAACAACCGTCAGTTTCCCTTTTCTGTGAGCTTATTCCCTCACCAAGACATGCAACACCATAATAGTTCAACTCACTTGGAGAACTTTTAATTTGCAAACGACACTCTGAACTATTGTCAATCATTCTATTTGATTCCTTTCCTTCGCAACAAATTTGCGTGACAGATTTAGAACAACATAGATTCATTTGGCCGATAAGCAATTTGTTTCGAATATAAATTGTATGAACTCTTAAGATTTGTGACCATGCCACAACGTTCATCAGTGCCTTGCTTTACCCCAAAAGCCTCATTTGTGTCTTCACCTTGCCTGCAACTTGACTCTATGATTTGCTCTTTACCCAAAGAACTTGGAGTTGCTATGTTAAAATTGGTCAAGTTGTTTATCTTTGAGGTCTCCATATGATCGGCTTTGTAGCAGCACTCTGCTACAACTTTTTGTCTCAAGGGGTGCATAACCTCCATGGTGATCGTGCTGCTTGTTGGTGCAGTTCATGCTTTCATCTCTGTTGCATAGAAATGTAGAGAAAGTGCCATACTCGAATTTGGAATATCCACCATCATCTTTTTGTTCACTTTTTAGAAGTAGCATGATGTTGAGAATCACTACCAAACATGTCCCAGCATCAACAAGAACAGCTGCCCACACAAGAGGGTAGCCTACAAAGGCTAGTGCTACTATAACACTCTTAGTACCGACAGAGAAAACTGCGTTCTCGACGAGTTTTCTAAAAGCTCTTTTAGCCAGTCGAATGGCTTTTGGAATCTTTTGGATGTAATTTGTCATGAGAATTACATGTCCCGTCTCCATTGCCAGCGCCAAGCCAGAAATTCCCATGGAGATGCCTATATCAGCCGTAGATAGAGCAATAGCATCGTTTCTTCCATCTCCGATCATTGCTGTTGGTCCATTCTTAAACTCTTTGATGAATTGCGCTTTCTCTTCAGGCAGAAATTCTGCATGAACAATGTCTAGAACATGGTCCAGCTAGACACGAAACCGAGCCAACAAACATACAATATCGAACTCATTAGAAGGCTTGAAATATGCTATTGCTAAATGTTTAACCAAACCAAGCGACACAAACACATAATGATCTTCCTTGGGCCATAAATTCAAAATTTAGAGAAAACTTAAATGAGAAATAGATCTGCACCTGATCATATGCGAGCATGGCCGCTGCATCACTGTCCCCGGTAAGTATGGCAGATCTAATTCCTAATTCCTTCAGCTCTTCTATTGCCTCCGCGGCCCCAGGTCGACATCTATGAGAGAGGCAAAATATTCCAACTAGAGCTCCTCCTTTTTTTTTAGCCATTTGTTTCTCCACTCATACTTCGAACCTCCAGTGCATCTGAAAATTCAGCTACATCGGCACAAAACTTGAGTTGTATAAAAATGTTCAAATGAGAGAATATAATGTTTTAAAGGAGAAGAAAAAACCTTTTTCACAACCAGCTCTTAGACCAATGCTCTAGTTTCCTGTTGGATCAAAATCTAATATATAGGCTAATATATTTAATAAATATAAATTAAAGGCTATCA
>LNSY01372088.1:0-11649 GCA_002024485.1 Artocarpus camansi
TTTTTTTTTTTTTTTTCTTTTTCCTAATGCTTACTCGAATTTTCTATTAAAAACTGGTTTTCAATGAGGTAGAACTTTCACTTACAATGGTAATCAAAAGCCTCGTGTGTCTTCTATACTTTCTCCACAGGGGCAATACTTCTATAAGCATAAATAAATCAAGAATTCATGGCTTCTTACAGAATCAACCGTTGATATTGAATCTTTTAAGTTTGAGCTCACTGAAGATGAGTCCTCCAACTAGAGGAGAAGGGTGAGTAACAAGAGATGAATAATTAAATATTTAAAATATAATTTTATCCAATTGGATTAGCCAGGGTTATTTAAGTTTGTTTTATTATTTGGCTGTGGTTATCTTATTATTAGCTTTTTATGCATCTATATATAGACCTAGTATTTGATTTTTTAATTTCAGACCTGGATGATTATGGTTGTGTATTCTTATTTACTCTCTATTGTTTCTAAATCCTCCTCCTCTTCCTCCTCCTCCTTTTCTTTACCCTTAATTGATCCCATACCAAAGACTCTAACAAAAGGAACAAGTATGCTTTGCACTGTAAAAGAGACATAAATGTTCCCAACCACTGTCTCTTCCAACTTCCTAATGCATATTAACTGTTAAGCATAAAAGATCACACTACCAGGAACAATGATCACAAATTATTTCAGTCACGAAATATATGAAAAACATCTACTTCTCAAAGGAATAGATTGTACACTTCTAAGTGACCACCCAATAGTCTAAAAGAATAAATATTTGGATCACCAAAGAAATATCAAAGAGTATATCCATTCAACCATGTTTTTTCCTTCAAATAAATGCAGCTAAAACCACAACGACAGAACACTTCAGCCATGGAAAATATTTCACCAAGCATGCAGTAATGCAAGTATACTCACAATGAAGAAAGCACATAAGCTAGCATAGGACCTCACTGACAGCTTATGCTATGCCATACATGATTCTCATTTCGCACATGTCAAAGATATCATTGACATCTTATGCTAGACATACATTCATGACATTATATCGGACTATTTGACTTTCCTAACAGACAGTAATATTGTAGAACAGTTTGAGATGGAAGTAATGGTGCTTGAACACAGATAAGAGGTAGAAATACACGAGCACTCCCATTTAACTTTATGGAATTAAAACCCCGCTACTCACAAAATAGTAGGTCTCAGTCTAAAAAGTACACTATTAACTAAACTAAGGTCCCAATATTTTGTGAGTAGTGAAGATTTAACCCTATGGGATAAAAAGGTTTTTCAAATATAAATTGGGTTAACACCCGGAGTGGTTTCAAAAAAATGTCATAGAACTACATAATCAATTATTTTTTCACATAATCAATATTTTTTTTTAATCCCTCTAAGAGACTAACTACATAATCATATAAGAGATCCCTTGTATCTTCACCAGAAGTAATTAGCCGCACAGTGCTTCTCTCTGCTTCCTAACCAATCCACATTACAATTTACAACCACAGCTAAAACTCACTCTAGCTACCTCTTTCTTGTTCATACTTCCCCAACTTCTTCACCTTGAATTTACAACCAAAAAGAAACCTATTATCAAACAATTGATCTTCCAATAGCCACAAACAGATCCAACCCCATTCCATAAAATAATGATGCACAAAACAAACCAAAACCAAAACCCAAAATATTTATAACCGTCACTAAAATGAAAAAAACGCAAGTCTAAAAATAAACGAATAAAAATAAACCTAAAAAGAAAAATAAATAAGCAAATAAATGAATTAAAAAAGTTACCATCAGCTAGAACTCGGCCGATTCCCACTCGATCTCGGCGGATTCATCATTGCCAGATCCGAATGATCACCGCCCCTCCTCATCCTCTCATGCCCACCACCCGACTTGGGCCGACCCTCTTCCCCGTACCGTCCCGGCGACCCGAGATGCCTCTGGCCCATCTCCCGAGCCCGCATCACTTCCGGGCCAGGCCTCTCCTCTCGGCCCACGAAACCCGGCCTGAGATGCGGAGGCACAAACTTGTCCGGCTTCGGCGGCGGCGGCGCCGCTATCACAACCGGAGCGTCCTTCTCCCTCTCCTGGCTAAAAAGCGGCGATCCGCCGCCAGTCGTCCCCAACGGGCGAAGCGAAATCGCGTCCGAACCGGGCTCCGACCGGACCGGATCTCCAACAGGAGCCTGTGGCTGTGGCTCTGGCTGGGGCTGGGGCTGAGGTTGGGGAATGGAAATGGGTTTTGGAGCGGGTCGGGTCAGGACGAGCATACGACCACCATGGGTCTTGTTGGTGGCGGAGGAGATCACGGAGTATGAGAAACTAGTTGATGATGATGACGAAGAAGAAGAAGGGGCTTTGAGTTTTGGGTTTGAATTGGGAGAGGTGGAATTGGCGGGGAGGTTTTTCTCATAGATGTGGTTGAAGTTTATGGAGGTGTACTTGTTAGTTTTTGCCATCCACCACTATGCTTTCTTTCTTTATTTCTTTTCTTTTCTTTTCCCTTTCGTTTTCTTGTTCTCTTTCTCTTTTTTCGTGATATTTCTTCGTCCTCTGCAAGAGATGGATTTGGGGATCTCAGTCGCAGAAAAAAACAGGACGCGAAGAAAAAAAAGGAAGAAAGGAGAGGGACGGGAAGGAATCTGGGCTGTCTTGGTTAGTCTTGCAATGTTTTCGTTTTTATTAATTATTATTTGTTTATTGTCAAAAAAACAACAACGTGAGATCGACGGAGATTTATAAAAACAAAAAGAAAAAGGAAATATTTTGATGTTTGGAATTTTTTTGGCACCGAGTCGTGACGTGGTGGAATTGCGTTGATGGGTTCCTTGACGACACGATTTGGGACAACTAGTGGTTTTGAAGCATTCTATTATGCTCGCCAACACTTGTTCAATAATTACGAGAAACAAATTGAGATCTCAGATCAGGTTTTAATTATGTCTGTTTGGGCATTCAGCGAAAACAATTCTGCGTGGTACATGTTCCTTTTGGGAGACTGGACTATAACTTATGCTTCCTATTTCCGAAATGGGAGCTTTGTTTTAATAGATTGCAAGTTTTTTTGAGAGAGATTGTCAATCATCGAAGGTTTCAAGAATTAATTAAGCTCACGAAGAAGTCATGATACATGTTTTCTTTCTTCTTTTCTTTTTTTTTTTCTAAATTCTCATCCTAACGATGAGGCAAGATAAAAATGTAAATATTTAGGTGAAGGCTTTTTAAAATTAATTAGGCTCACGAAGAACGATACAGGTTTTCTTTTTTTCTTTTTTTTTGAATTTTTATCCTGACGATCAGGCAAGATGAAAATTTAAATATTTGGGTCAGGTTTTTCTTTTTAAAACCCAAACATTTATTTACGAATAAATTTTTCTAAAGTTATAGTTAATTTTTACAATTTTATAATTAGTGTAAATTCAATTTAAGATTAGAAACTTTTCATCTCAAATTAAGATAAAGAGAGTTCATTAGCAAGGAACTTGAAATTCAATAAATAATGATTTCAAATATTGTACTGCATTATTAGGGTATAGATGAACACTCTAACACAATAAATAAGATTGGTTAGCCCTCACTCAATTTAGAGAGTTTTATGTTAGTGAAATCAAGGAATTAGTGTTACAAGTATTATGAAACTTGGGCAGTCATAATAATGATTAATAAAATCCTAAAATTAAACATTATGATTTACAATGTTTTTTTTTTTTTTGAAAAATTTTATGTTCTATTTTTATGATTGAAAATTTTGTAGAATTGATATATAAATTCCCAGGTTTCATATTTAATATTAAAATTAAATTTATTAACTTCAGTAATCTAATTATTCAATTGATAATCCTACATCATGATCTAAGATGGAGGAAAGTTCAAATCGTAAATTAACTTGAAAATTCTATATATAAGAATTTTAAGTATAATATTGTGTTAGTAGTATATCAAGAAATACTCAAAGATGCAAAAAATCCTTAATTGCCTTAAATCTAGAAATAAAGGTTACTTGAGTAGCATTTTCAGTTAAAATGCTATCTGGGCTTAAGAATTGACATTGTTGAAGACCTTTTTCATTTCCAAGATAAGTGCAAGAAAAGTCAATTTTAGATTTTATTCAGTCAAGGGATAGTTTTCAGATTTATTGTTATCCAATTTTATTGTGCAATTTAATAAAATCATCATTACCAATTAGTTTGGACTGCTAGTAAGTATGATTAGAGGACTTGTCAAAAACTAAAATTCCCTTGCTAGTCACCCTAGCCAATCAAGAAAATACCTGATTTAAAGAAACTTGGGGACAAAACAAAGAGACAAAGAAAGAAGTTAAACGTTATGTTGGCTACATTGGAGATCTATTTTCCCTCCATTTTTCCTCCATCTTCTGCACCATACTTATGCATTTTTAGACCAAGTTTTGACATCAATAAACTAGCTTAGAAAACAATTAAACCATGATTAAGTAACTAAGCCCAATTAGCACTTATGTCTATATAAAGACATGTCTCCAACAAAAGTTCATTTTTGTCATTCTCCTTCATTTTCTCTAAGTGTCGAAGTGGTCCTCCCTCTTTCATTTTCTCTCAAAAATTTTTCACTTTTTCACTCACTTAAACCTACTCTGATCAAGAGGAGAAGGAAGAAAGCTAAGAGATTGTTCAAGATTAGTCTTTAAGGGTCTTAATCTAAAACTTCTATCTTCCCTTTTTTCTAAGTTTAGTTTAGTTTATGTTATCGCTAAGTTATGATATGTAGTATGTATTTAAACATGTGTTAATGATGGTGTTGTAAGATTATGGTATGTTGGTTGATGTTTTATCTAGATTATTGAGTGTTTGTTTAAGTTTTAGAAGTGAATGTGCTAAAAAAAAAAAAATCTCCCACATGGGCACATTGAGTAAACAAATGGACTCTTTATAGGTCGATTTTAAGTTCATAAATATAGAAGTTTTAGGCCTCAACATTTAGAACAAATTCTTATGAGAGTTACCCTAAGATTGCAACTCTAAGACAAAGTATTGGACTATCTTCAAAAATTGTACAACAAAATTTCTAGCCACTTTTTTGGGTTAAACAGGCCTCTTAGAAGCTAAATTACAAATTTTTTTAGCACAAAACTCAGATATTGATAAGAAGAACAATTCTTTGTAAAAAACTTAAACCTTAAATTCTAACTCTAAAGTAGCATTTTGAGCACTTTTTCGAAGCTATGCAATTTTTCGTTTTAAAAAATATCAAAACTATATAGTTTCTACTTTAACTAAAACAAGGGTGAAAATTTAAAGCCAGTTCCTTGGCAAATATAAAGTTTTAGATCTCATCAAATGAAGGAACTTTCATGAATGAAAGAAAAAATTCTCTTTAACATACAATTACACGTTAGTTTTTAAAACTACCGCAAAAGTGCTTTTGCAGTACAAAATTTAATCAACACGTTCACTTAACAACATAATTTTATTTTATCATCAACAGAGAAGTTTTAAAACTAAGAAACTGTACAAGTTTGTTGATGACAATTATTTCAAACTTAGATTCCAAATTAAGTTTTGATTTTACATGAAATTTAGTTTTTAAAAAAATGAGTTTTTCTTAACGAGTTTGACAATTTTCTAAGGAAGATTTTTAAACGGATTTATAAAAAAAACCATAGCTAGACCCAAAACATTAGAAGGCCATTATATAAGCCCAACTTCCGTTCATGCTCAAAAGCTTTTTTGAACCAAAGTATCTTTTAGTTCAACGTTTAGAACATCGTATAACATTCCTAGTATCAGCGGTTTTATTGAAATAAATAATTATCAAATATGGGCTTATGGGTCCCATAACACTATTCATATACAAATGAGTCTTTTACGTAATTATGTGCCCAACATAGATAGTGTGAGAATTTTATCTAGACCTATTAATGGGATAAGGGAATTAATTAATTATCATGATCAATTAAAGAAAATTGAGAAAAGTTTTTTAAGTAGAAATTTTAAATTGTAAGGATTTAATTTAATTAATCCTATTAACCTAAATGGTTGTTTATTCATATAATAAAGGAAAACTCTTCTTAAGAAATGATTTAATTCCTATTAAGATATTTTTAAATAAATTAGCATAAAATAAATTAAGTCTACAGTCTCATCGAGTATATTTTTCATAGAATGTAAATACTATGGATAGGACCGGGAGTGGTAGTATTGTCAAATATCTAAAAACTAGATGATTAGGAATCTCGTCTATAGAATGAAAACTATAGCTTTAAAAATAAAATGTGTTTATATGATTTATGCATATATGGCAATGCATGACCAAATTGTTATGCTATGCCATGTCATATTTATGTTACGTCATGTTTTGCTATGTCATGCTATGTCTTTGTTATGCCATGTTATGTTATGTTATTATGATATGTTATATTAAGATATGCTATGATTATGATATGTCATGTTATATTATGCCACATGCTGCATGTGATGTATGTCATATTAAATAATACTACATACTCATTTTGAGACAAGCATGTTTTTAATATATGATATATGATGGTATATAGTAACATGTCATACTACATTAACACAAAATATAAGTAAAACGAATAAGACAAATTAGTTTAGGGAGTCATACCAGCCTATTGATCATTGAGGAGGATTAAAAACCTCTCGACCAATGAGAAGGCATTAAATTAAGTTAATTTAAGTTTATGGTCTCAGAGTCGATAGGAACCTTGCAAACTCTAACTTCCCAAAGACTGCATATAGTTGGTACAAACACTCAGGCCAATAAGTATGATAAGATATGTTCAAAATAAAGCATAATCAACTCATGCATGATTTATTGAATGTTGTTCAATTATATTTTGCAAGTATAATTTCCTATTTGTTGAGTAAAAGTTCATTCAAGTATGTTCATGTTGTACGTAAAAAACCTATCAACAACACTTGACGAAAGCGACAAGCAGCGAATAAATAGTGGAGATAAGAATGGATGTTGCTTACACATAATAATTTTCAATAGTATATTGTAAACAAATCATGTTTGTACTCATATTCAAATAGAATTATGTAAGTATGTTTAGAGACCAAGGTTGTAGCCATACAACCTTACACCACAAAATATAAAGACTAATATGTTGAAATAATTACACTACGACGTTACAACATATATACGAATATTCCAACAAGATAATTAGCAATATTTAATTTAAAAATATTTTAAAGGATTGACTTTAATTTAAGTAATGTTTTAAAAGAAATAGTTTTAAGTAGTTACTAATATTATTTTTTTAAAAATTCATAAATTTAAGTATAAGTTTAAGTTGATTAAGTAACAGACACCTAAATACAGTTGTTACATGTCGGTTGTTAGTGGTTGTCAAATCTACAATCTCATGTTTGTGGTCAACGATGAATGCCACAACTCAGTGCCTTGGCTAAGACTTGGTGTGTTAGGGTCACGGTTAGAGGCAATTGGCCTCATTGCTCTTTGGGCATGTGGTTGTCAGCATTTGTACTATTGGTCTTTAATGTTATCTCTAATTTTCTTAGTTGTTTTCGAATGATGTTTAACTGGTTCCACCTTGTGATGTTTGTTTTATTGTTGTTGTTTATGTTTCAATTTCTTTGACATAATAACAAAAATGGACTCCCTCTTTTGTGTTTGTGTTTTTGTGTCCATTCCATAAGAGTTTACTCTTTACAGTGTTTGTATCCTATAATGTGGTTGGTGATCTTTGTACTACAATGATGTAGCTCTTAGTCAAAGATGTTTCTATCGATTATAGAAGTTTCTTCTAAAAAGAGATATATATGAGCTCATTCTTCATGTGTCAACGTACTTCCAATTTTTCAGGCCCTTAACATATGCTATACCTTTTAAGCGTTATTAGATGGTACATATATAATTGATTTCATTTAGGGATTAAGGTTATTTCATATTTGTATTTTTTCTCTGAAATGAAATCTAGTTTTTAAAATATTCAAATATATGTTCAGTTGTTGAAATTTTTTTAGCTAAAAGTTAATGATTTTTTTTTTTGAGTTGAACATGCTAATCATTATTAGAGATGTCAATTCAGACAGTTTGCCAAGCCAAAGGCTTGTCTCTTTGGCTCGAGGTCCTGCTTGCTTCAAGAGTTAGGCCAAGCCCTTGGGCCGAGTTGGGCCAAATATTTAAGCAAAAAATAAAACCAAGCTAGGCCATGCTATAGCTTGGTTAAATACTTTTAAAAAAATACATTTAAAATTCCCATATAAACATGTGACCCTACCTAGCCCTAGGCCCATATGAGATTTGGGTCAAGCTGGGCCTCCATTTTCATCAATTTGGTTGACAAACCCAATATTTCCTTCTAACGACCTTACCTGCATGGCTATTACTTAACTATATGATCGTATTTTTAATCTTAATTTATCGTAAAATATTGAATCCATGGAACACTTTTTATAAAACATAATATTAATTACTTAAATTAATTAAATTAATTTCCTTAAACAATTCCTTAATCCAAAGAATCTTTTTAAAACATTTCTAAAGCTAATTATTACTATAATTATTTAATTAAGCTTTTGATATAAGTATATTACAACTTATTAGTCTCAATTAACATAGACTGAAATTGTAAAATTATGATTCTCGTTTTTAAACATAAAATTATGATTCTCGCGTTTAAACATACTTACATAAAACCACTTATACATACATATTCATTTTAAAACTATTGTAAAAGATACTTTTGTAATAAGTGTGCATACCATCTCCACTATCCATTTGTAGCTTGCCACTATCCATCATATGTTGCTAACAAGTTACTTATCCATAACATGAACATACTTGAGTGAGCATTCACTCAGCAAGTAGGAACAAAAAACTTGTAAAAACAAACTAAAACATTTATCAAAATCATGCATGAGCAAATCATGCTTCATCATGGTTAAGTTCTATATATCTAACTTGTCTTACTTAATGAGTGCATATGTATATACCAGTTGTGAAAGTCCGGTCCCAACAACCCTAGACCCTTAAATAATCTAAATTGGATGCCTCCTAGTAGGTCGAGAGGTCTTGAATCATTCTTGTAGGTCAAGAGGTTGGTACGACACTCTTAACTTAATTTATCTGATCTTATTGTACTTATTTTATTATGTGTTAATAGAATGGCAAGTTACTACATATCATCTCATAACAAAAATCATAACTATTCTCAACAAGAAGGTGAATATGCAATATAATTTTATATAGCATACATCACATACAATACACTGCATAATATAAACATAGCATGTCCTAACATATCATAATATGTCATAATTGTAGTCATGCATTTTTATGATTCTCATAAAAACATGTAAACACTTAAATTAAAAACCGTAGTTTTCATGTCATAGGAAAGATTGCTACTTACCTGGTTTCTAAAGACAAAATCTATTACACTCGCCATGTACTTATTCACTACTCTTAGAGTCTGAGGAAAAAATATCCAATAAGAGTGTGAGTTTAATTTGTTTTATGCTAATTAGTTTAGCATATCAAAGAAAAAGAAATTTGATATATTCTTAAAAACTTCCCTCTATTAACTAACTGACTATTGAGTAGTTTAGAAGATTAACTAAATTTAAATCCTCTTAACTCATAATTCTTGACTAATATATTTTCTTTAATTGCTTTAATTAAATTGTGATAACTTTGATAATCAATTAATTAATTTAATAATTAATTAATTATGTTCTTTTTATAACTTGACTTATTAATCTCACTCATTACTTATATTGGGCTCATTATTATACTGGTAGGTCTATTTGAATATTAATAGTACTAGAATTAAAACGTTCTATGATATTTGAGCACTAACAGTCAAAAGATTTGATTTCGATAATTGGCTTCTAAACATGTGCGAGTGTTGCCTGTAATTGCTGTTGTAGTGGTTAACAACTTATATTTCCTTTGATCTCTCATTCCTTTGAAATCCATTAAAAACTTTTTTTGTAAACTTCAATTGAAACTGTATCTTAAATTGAAGTCCTAATTTTTATGACTGTGAATTAAGACTCATATAGTTGTACGAGTGTTACAATTCTTTCATCACTCATAAATAGTGATCCTACTATTAAACAGCTGTTTTGTTTACTATTTTTGGAAAAGCATCTTTTGTTTGTTTTAAAAGCTATTGTAAACCATATGTCAAAGATGGTTTTGATAAAATTTTATTTATAGAAGTTCCTCATTCTGCCGAGAATTAAAACTTTGTGTTTTTCAAAAATTCATTTTATGTCTTTAATATTGTCGTTTGCAGTGATTTTGTAAATGGACAATTCTATAAATCTGTTTGAAAGTACTTTTGCATAGGGGCAAAATTTTTAAAAGTTTTCTTTTCTAAAGTTTTTTATCTCATGGAGACTTTAAGCATTCGTATTTTATATAAATCATGATTTGGACCTTTTTAAGGTGTCATTTCACCCAAAAACAAAAACTGTATCATTGGTTGCAACACCTCGTGAAACACCTACATAAACAATTTTGGTATCAACCCTAAACTGCTCTACAATTGCTAAAACAACTTTGTTATATAATAAACTGAACAATTTAACTTTTGGAAATCAAATCTAAACTGAAACAAAACTTGCGCTACAAGTGTTGCAACCAATGTTGCAATATTGTGTAAAACATTTCATGAAATAATGTTGAAACAACCACTGAATTAGTCTATAGTTACAATCAAAAACTAAGGGAACAGTAAACTAAGTAATTCTAAACTCCTAAAATAAGAATAGAGCAGGAATAAAATCTACACTATAGGTGTTTCACAATTATATTGCAACACCTTCTACGACACTTAACAGAAACAATCTTTAATGACCAGAAATTGTTTTAAAGTTGTTGTGACAGAATTGAGAGACAATAAATGAGTATCTTAATTTCTGAAATTAAAAACTAGGCAGTTTTGATATCTGCACTTTAAGTGTTGTACAAATGTGTTGCAACACCTCCTGCAATATTAAGTGGGACAGCTTCTAGAAGAATGCTAAAAAAATCAATATTTTTGCAATGAGATTCTAGTTTTTAATGTCTTATATAAAATCATTCATGTTAAAATGAGTTACAAAGTTTTAGGTTTGAGAATGCTTCAAGAACAACCTTTAAAGTAACTATTTTTAAGCTTAAAGTTAGTAGAAAATATTTCAAACACAAAACCACAATTTAAATCTAAACTCTTTCATACCCGCCTTGCATGATACCAAATTACATAAATAGAACTCAGAAAACCCTAAGCCAAGCATAAATAAAGTTTACTACATGCCAACAACGCCAAAATAAAACCTTAAACTATTTTCTTAATTTTAAAAAGAAAGTTTAGATTTTTACTCTTGAAGATTTACCATTGAGCGATTCATCCAAAGTCATCTCTTTACCTTTAAATTTTGGGCAGTAATTTCTAATGGATGGGTGAGAAATTTTGAAAGAAATAGAGAAAGAAAGTTGGTTTCTTTCCATGAAGGAAATCAAGAGAAAGAGAGAAGATGAATCAGTGTTGTATAGAAAAAGGAAGGAAAATGAACTCTTGATGAGTAAATACCTAGTTATAGACAAATACTTAATCTTCGTTAACTTTTCACTTAATTTCTAAACTATACTCAAAGTGTTTTGAGGATAGCAATGTGGGAGAAAAGTCTTGGTTATTGCCTC
>LNSY01372209.1:0-14541 GCA_002024485.1 Artocarpus camansi
AACCGCCTAGACTGACCGCCCTGGATTAATGACTATGATGGAAGAGAAAATGGAAGAAAGTTCAGAAGGAGCACAACAAGACTACTCTGATCCTGGCCGTAGCTGATTGGCACAATCCCCCACCCATAGAAACAGGCCCAATGGAGCCAACGAGTAAACTAGCTGTCAGACCATATGTGCCCGTACACAGTTTCATGCATATTTCAACTTTGCCCCTTTTTTTTAACTACACTCCAACTAAAAAATAAAAAAATAAAAGAAAACATGAGAAAAAACCTCTTTCTCGCTCAGCATGAAATTGCATTAGGTAAAAAGAGGAAAACAAAGGGAAAAAAAATCCACCCAATTAAAATTCAGACGTGTCCTCTTCCTCAAAAAGAAAAAAAAAGGTGTCCTCTCCAAGACAAAAAAAACCCCAAAAATATTCCAAAAAAGAAAACAAAAAGACGTTATTAATTAAAAATTTCAGAAAAAAGAAAAAGAAAAATTGAACAAGCCAGCTGGAAATTGGAATTGGGATAGAAAAGAAGGAGAGAGCAAAAAAGCGACAACCCAGGTGTGGAGTAACAATAAGAGCATCTGCACCCACCTCTCCGCTCCGTCTTCGCTCTCTCTATATCTCTCTCCTCCTTTCTCTCTCCTCCAAAACCGCTTCTCCATGGAACCTCCGCCGCCGCCGCCTACGGCTGCTCCGTCCATGACTGCGCCGGCGCAACCTTCACCACCATCACAGCAGCAACAACAACAAACTCATCAGCACCTGAGCTATGCTGACTCAGTCGACTCGTCTCCCAGGTCCCGCAACACCGATTCATGGGACGAGCCAATCCCTCCCGGCGGCGGTAGGCTGCGGCTGATGTGCAGCTATGACGGACACATCATCCCCCGGCCGCATGACAAGTCGCTCTGCTACGTCGGCGGCGAGACGCGTATCGTCGTCGTGGACAGAAACACGTCCCTCGCCGACCTCTCGGCTCGGCTCTCGAAGACACTCCTCAACGGCCGTGGGTTCACCCTCAAGTACCAGCTCCCAAGCGAGGACCTCGATTCTCTCATCTCTGTCACAACCGACGAGGATCTCGACAACATGATCGATGAGTACGATCGTACGGCCCACGGCGGCGGAGCTAAGCCGTCTAGGCTTCGGCTCTTCCTCTTCGCATCGAAGCCTGAGACTTCTCAGTCGATCGGCCCGATCCTCGACAACCCGGCCAAGTCCGAGGATTGGTTTCTCAACGCCCTAAACGGCGCCGCCGGGTTGCTTAATAGAGGGTTCTCTGAATCCGCCTCAGTCAATTGCTTGCTCGGCCTCGACGATGATGCCGTCGGAGGCGGCGTCGGAAGTGGTGGCGGCGCTGGAGGCGGTGGGAGTTCGGGTAACGTTGATTCCTCTGGCGGTTCGAGGGAGATGGTGGAGGGGGCTTCACAGCAGGGGAGGAATGCGAAGCAGGACGCTCACTTGTTTCCCGATTCGCCGATGCTCGAAACGACGTCGTCGTTCGGGTCGACTTCCTCGTCGCCGTTGCTGGCGAATTTGCCACCGATTAGGGTCCATGTCGACGAAGGGGTTAGGGCTCTGCAGGATCAGAAGGTGGGGATTATCGAGGACCAGTTTGCTCAGATGAGCCTCGTCGCTCAACCCGGCCTCAAGCCGCCGGAAGAAACTGCCGCTGGCGCCGGCTTTGTTGTCTTGTCTTCTCCTCCGCCGATGCCGCCCGCGGCGATCATCGGCTCCGCTGTGCCCGTTGGCTCCGATTACGCCGCGGCAAATCGGGTCATCTCTGACGACGAGCGTTCTGACCACGGCGTAATCGGGTACCGGAAACCGGCTCAGCCGCCTCCTCAGTCTCAGCAAAAGTCCACTGCGGTGCTTGATTTGCCCTCCCCTGATTCGGTTTCGAGGTATCTGTGTGTTTCATTTTTCTAACATGATCAAATTGAATTGTGTGATTGGGATTCTGAATTATGTTTTTTTTTTTGGGTGTTTTGTTTATTTTATATAATTTTGCAGTGATAGTAGTTTTGGAAATGCAATACCTCGCCCCAAACCTATTATTTATCAACATCAACAAGACCCGGTTGTTCAAATCCCCACCACAACCACATGGGTTCCTTCCAACCCTGTTGTTGATCCTAAAATGAATATCTCTGATCCAAGCACTAGGCTTCAATTGCAACAACAAAGCCAGGATTCTGGCTATGTGCTACAACCACAGTTTGAACCAAAGCAGCAGCAGCAGCAACAACAACCTCAACCACAACCACAACAATTTATACACCCTGGTGCCCATTATATTCAACATCATCCTGCTGGGAGTGTGCCCATCTCTGCTTATTATCCTGTATATACTTCCCAGCAGCAACACCACCCACACCATCACCACCAGATTGATCAGCAATACCCTGTCTACTATGTGCCTGCAAGACAGCCCCAACAAGCTTACAACAATTTGTCTGTACAACAACAGCCCAATATGAGTGAAGCTTCCACTGGAATCATTCAATCTAGCCACCCCCAAACACATCCCAACCCCGCAATGCTTCCTCCCTCCGGGGCCTCTTACAACCCTGCAAGGAATGCCCCAATGGGTAACCCCGAAATTGCCGCGGGCGTGTATAGAACTGCAACCACGGTTGCTCCTCCATCTTTGGTTCAGGTTCCTTCTGCTCAGCATCATCAGCAGCAGCAGCCGCAGTATGTTGGTTACTCTCAGATTCATCATCACCCCTCTCAGTCTGTTGCTCCTAATTCCGCAGCGAATTACGGCTATGAGTATGTGGATGCTGGTCATGCCCCCCAGATTTACTATACTCAGCCTCTGCCTCCCACAATGACTTCTCAGTATCAGACCATGACAGGGACTGCCGCTGCTGTTGTGATGCCTGATGTTTCAGGGCAGCTTCCTGCTGACAACTTGAAGCAGCAGATGAGAACTTCACAGCCATTATAAGTAAGAAAGAACGAAAAAAAAAAAAAAGGAAGAAAGAAAGAAACAATTTTGAAGGAACGGTTTGGTTTTTTTCCCCTTTTTATTTTTATTTATTTTTCTGTTTTTAGCGTCTGCATTGTTGTTGGTACTGGATTGTGGTATGTATTTGTGATAGATAATAAGGGAACTCTGGTGGTTATCTTGAACTCTTTATTCTTCTTGTATGTCATGTTGTTGTCTATTGTCATAGGAAATGAAAGTGGTCTGAAATTATACTGTAAAAGATGAAAGAACTTACATCTTGGTCGCATGTGCTGTTCATATACATGGGTTACTTAATAAATGTTCTATAAGCAGCAATAGCTTCTCATTCAATGTTTTTGTTTCCAAATCTATGAGGTTGGTTCTGCAAATGTTGGAGAACCAGGTCCTACATGTTTAGCATTTCCATGATACTTATTCTTGAAGTTCCTAGATTTTGCTTGTTGATAGTGGTGCACGCTTTATCTTCCTAACAAATCATTCTGTGCACCTCAATTATAACACATTAATCTTGAACATGCACTGATTATTCTTGCTTCTTCAGTTCGAACCAACTCACATTCGTGTAAATCATGTTCTTTGTACATGAACAGACATTTGCCTTGCCACCTTCAATCTATCTCCCATGATTTTTTTCCCCTCCTTTTTTAAATTCTTTTCTTGCAGGAAAAATTATCTTTCCATAGATTTCTTCTGGCTTTGTACACAGGTGCTGAGTCTGATCGCACAAAGCTCAAACATCCTTATAAGATATATTATATATGATCTGTCTGGATAAACTTAGATTCTTTACTGTCATGGCTTCATGATATAATATCACTATGATGTGTAACTCTTATATTGCTGTAACTTTGTTTTACTGGTGTTGTAATGATTTGTCTCCATTCTGGGGCAAGTTCTGAGAGGTCCTTTTTTGCTATATTATTTGATAATTTGGTCAAAAAAAGATTCAAGGGGACCACAAAGAACATATGGATAGAGAATGAAATTGCTTGAGATAACCGGCCTGGGACTGGAACCTAACTTTATTCTCAGTTGTTAATTAAGCAAGTGCGGTATTGTGTACTCAAATCACGGCTTGACAAAGAATAAGGGGAGGGTGTTGAAGCTTGATTTTTGCTTGACGCAATCTTTTATTTGATGTGTTCAAGGTTGGCTTGTTAAAAATGGAAAAGAACGAAAGAAAGAAAGAGAGGCCATTTGGTTTGACCTTGGCTGAAGTTTCAGCTCGGACTTCTTAATTAAGTTTTAAATATCGGGGCTCTCACGGTTTGACAGATGTTTTTGCTCTATCATAGGTAGAGTTATTTTAGCTATTTGATTGACTTTCTAATTATAACTCTACCTATTTGATTGACTTTTTAATGGTTTAATTTGCAAGTGTGTACATTAAAATGAATGTTTATTCTACGGCCTTAAATATAATATAAATCAGGAAATTTATTATAAGAACATAGTGAACATTTAAACGAATGAATGTATTTAGACTAGATTTGTGAGGTATAGGAGCCGATTGGGAGATAATCTAATTTAGACGACATGCTCATTTTCAGATTCGATTGTACAGGTTTTTTTCTTTTTCTATATGGTGTGAATTATTAGTCCGTGCTTGAATTTAAATTTCTCTCTCTCCAGTGGTTTCATGCGTAGTGGCCATCACGGTGAGCATAAAAGGCTTTGCTTCTTGCTAAGAATTAAAAAAGACTTTAGACTTTTTTGTACAACTCGTAACGTTAAAGGCTTGGAAACAACAAGCGTATAGATTTCTGCGATTAATTTAAAAAAGAAAAAGAAAGGAAAAGAAACATATTTGTTTCTGGCATGGGGTCTGGATATTGCAAATACTGCACACTGTATTTTGAAGTCTTGTTAGGGTGGCAGAATTAACCAAAAGAAAAAAAATCCAATGCAGCGTACCATAAAACATTAAAGATGTAATTGCCTGTTTAGAATAGCTTATGCTTTTACTTTTAAGCGGTAAAAAAAAAAAAAGCATAAATTAGAGTTTTTTAAAATTTATTTGGTAATATCGTTTCAACTAATATAGTTTCAATTGATATAGTGTAAAGTTTTTACATGCTATAATGTAAAATGAAAGTAGGCTACAAAATAAAGCTCTTATATGCTACAATAAATCATTTTTAACTTTTAGTTTTAACTGCATTGTTAAACATATTTTTAATTAGTGTTTAGATAGTATATGAAAAAGTACTTTTTAATGTTATTTAAAAAAAGTGATTTTGATTTGAGAAGAGCTTATAAACCTATTTTGTTATATAAGTAAAAAAGTTTTTATTGGTTCAAGAAATAGTCTAATCTAAATATATAGATGGAATTTTTAATTTGTTATTTTTAAATATAGCTTTCCATACCCACTTTTTCATAAGTACTATATGGCTGGATTCCTCTAAAAGCACTCGTAAAGATCAAAAGCAATTTTATGAGGTCTATTTAAACATGTCAAAATATTTTTAGAGAAAATAATTTGAAAGCAACTTTTTTAAGTCATTTTTAGTTGGGTAGAGATAGAATTCTCTGCTATGAAATAGGGGTTCATGTATTTCCATCAAAAGAAGGGGTTCATGTATAATTTTTTTTTAGTGGGGACGTAATTATATTTAAAAAAAAAAAGGTTCTCCGTTCATTGGATAAAAGATTTTTTAACAGAACTTGAAAGTAGAATGTCCAAATATATATACATATATATATTGATAGCGTATGAATTTACTCCACAACGTCATTTTTGCATCATCATTAACCTACTCCCGTATGAGCAGCTGTACGCTAATTTGATGTATAAAAGCATGATAGCAACTTACGAACAGAATTTGGTCATCTAACTACCTAGTCAGCTTCCTCAACCTCAATTAGAAGTCCACAAAAGACTGATACATGCATCGCTTCAAAATTGGATGTCATGAAAAGCAATGAAATTATTTTTTGAACACAAGGCGTTGTTCCCCGCAGGCATGTCGTAAAATAATTGGTCATGGAATCTTTTAGATAACGACACAGTGCACACAAATCCTTGGTTGAACCCAGTAATATATCAAACGACGAGGACGATGTCCATGATGTTTCCCTATCTTACAAAAGTGACACCTAAAAATGAAAAAGAAAAGATAATCTCAACACCCATTTTCTGAACGGATCACATGAAATATTGAGAACACACTTTTTTTTTTTTAGGGTACAAGTCCAAACTTTGGTTCTTTCTCAAGTAGGACCTTCACCCGTAGATTTAGCCAAAATTAATCTTTTCTACAACTCTGATCGGATGAAAGGCGATATCTTTTGATAAGTTACTTTTTTCGTACCCGTTTGAGAAATTGTCCTAAAATCATCTGGCTTAAACCCTCGGATTCTCATGTGACCGTGCAGTGACATAGTGCATTGTGTTGCAGTGTTCTTGTTGTAAATTTAATTATGTAACAATTAATTAGTGGTTAAATCAAGCATAAGTGTACGAGGTCTATCTTTGGCTTTGTTTTTTTTTGGTTTTGGAAAGAGAGAGATTGCCATGTTTCTGATCCAGATGAAAAGGCTCACACATGTTTTGGAGTCATTTCATTGTCGTTTTCGCGCTAAAAGCTGCTGCCCTCTGCTTCATGCCTCGACCCATTTTGTCCGAGGGTGTAAATATTCAAGAGATGAGCAATCCAATTCAGCAAATATTTTAACTTTTCTCTTTGTTGTCTTTTCTTTTGTTTTTGTTTTTACTTTTTCTTCAGTCAGTGCGAGTGAAAAGCTGCATGGTAGCATGTGGCTGCTGAACGTAATAACGGCACCTTGGCAAGGCGTTCTAAATACTGCCGGTTTCTCGATTCCGTGGGCTACATATAGTCTATATATATAGTATATTATACAAAACCCCACATTCATTCCCAGTGCAGTTATTGAGAGTACATTTCAACAGCCAAATGATTCATGAGCATATTGTTACAAATCTATTGGGGCTAGATTTGAGTTAGAATATTTGAATGAAAATTTAAATTTTTTGAGAGAAAATACTATAGTAAAATAATTCAAACAGTGATTCGAATATCGAAACAAATGAGCCATTCGTGTAACTCTTCTTGCAAAATCACTTATAAGCAGTGGCCAAGCCACGTTAAGCCCGACCGCCTCTATTGCTGGCTCCTTTATGATTTAAGCTTAATATTAATTTTTTTTTAATTTTTTTATTTTTCCCCCCTCAAACTTATTCTTTATAATATTAATATTAAAATTTTTAAAAAAGTTTCAGCTATGTCTTTGAATTTTATAGTTTGATTTTTTAATTAAATTTTATAAGAAAAACATTATAGTAACTTTTGTTTGAATCAAGGTTTCCAAACAACATATTATATTTCAATTTTTAAACACAAAATGAACAACAACTTAATCACAATATTACATAAGTTCATAATTTTGTAAGTTGTAAATTTCAAAAATTAAATTAAACTCTATTAAAATAATAACAATGTGATTTAGTTACACATTTTGGTTTAATTCCGCCGCCACTGCTTGTAATGAGAGAGAATCCAGAGGCTTAAAAACCCATTAATTATTGAGAAATTACATACCATCTTTTTAAATATAGTTTTTATTCATACCACACTTGAAAAAGTTATACTATACTATTATTTACATTATTTATTTAAGTTATGCTATACTAAAACATTTGTGGCATTTATAAAAAGTAAATTTTAAAAAATCTCGTTTATGAAATTTTCCTTTAATTATTTTATAAGGGCCTTTTGGTATCTAACGTTCCACTATGCTCTACAACCGCTATCTAGGGTGATCCATCTTCCCAACTAGCAGGTCTTGCAATTTTTAGCACAACAACACCCCCCAAGTAGCCCTGGCCATAGTGATGATCACATAACCCTAGCCCACACTACATCTAGGTGATCCACATTATGGTCATTTTTCTAGCAATAGCCTTTTCCCGTTTGGTGAGGCTTTGCTCGGCTATTAGTATTCGGCACTTTGAGGGACTTCGCCAATGCTTCTTAATCCAATTTATAATGCAACTATTTCCACTTGAACCCGAGACTTAATGGACTGGCTCTGATACTAATTATTACAACCCCATTCAATAGAACTCTCTCTCTTGCAAAACTGGCTTCCAAGCGGGGGGAGACCCAAGAGCTTATAAAATACATAAGTTATTTTATTATTATTATTCCATGTGTGACTTTTGAAATTTAACACAATTCATCTAAAAATGAAGGAAAAGTGAGGGATAAAAAAATTTTAAAAGATAATTTTACAAAAACCCAAATTAAAGAATGCAAGAAATTAGCATATTAGCTAGTCACTATTAGATAAAACATAATAGAGGATGGGTGTTCACGGAATCTATTGGTCTGTTTAGTTTAATCCAATCTGTTAGTTGTAAAGTTTATGGATTGGTGATAGATTCCCAATCTAATGGGTGGAGATTGAACTATAGATTAAGCATATCTCAGTCTATGTAATTTGTGAATCCAACATATATATATATACATATATATATATATTATATGAATTATATATAATTAAATTTGTTAAATAACAATCATGGACTGCCTTTCAAGTTCAAGCCCAACAAAACAATTTAATTGACTGATTACAACTAAAAAATCGTGAATTCATTTCCAAGTTCAACTAAAGTTGTCTATTGGGTTGTAATATGTTGGATATTGTTGAACTACGTCATATCATGTTTACCTTAATTTCTAGTTTTTAATGATTTAAATGCTATAAATCTACAAAATCCAATCCAGTTAATTTGATGTTTTCGGACTGGATTGGATTGCATAGGGTGGTGCTCTTATATATTGGTTTTGGATTAGAATTTTTCTAATCTAAAGTAGCATATTGGATTACAAATTGACTATTAACTATGCAAGTCGATCCGTGAACATCCTTAACATAGAGTTAAGTAAAGTGAGGTTTCAGAGGATGCACATTACTTGAAGAAAGAAAGAAAAAAATGATACTACAAAAGAAGTGAAAATACAAATTTTTATCGCTCTTGAAAAGTTATATTTATTGTCAATTAAAGTAGGTTTTATTTTTTTAGGGTTAAAGTAGGTTTTATTTGATGGATTCATTTTTGTGTTAATAAATAGCAATATTATTTACATGACTGAAAGAAAAAGTAAAATTACCATATTTAAATCCCAACTCCAAATCCTTGAGCGAAAGAGGGAGAGAGAGAGAGAGAGTGAGAGAAGTAATGCGTGCATCATGCTTTTAACATCTACCAAATCTAATTCTCGTTGGGTCATACAATATGAAGAAGGCCTCTAATAACTAATGACTTTGAATTAACTTATTTCCTCACTTGTTCTATCACAATTCTAATCTTATTTTATTTTATTTATCATTAAAGTACTAATCGTATTTTGGAAAAGGAGATCTAAGCCCCAAATTGGCGCACCTCTTGACTCGAATATGGTACAAATTTGATCCCACGTTTTGATATTCACTTGCTAGTACTTGCAGGTCTTCTTTTTGTTTTTGTTATAATATATTACGGTCCCCATTGGAGAGATGGTGATGACGGCCCAATTTTATATGAATTCCATGTTGAATGTTCAATAAACTGACCAGTTTCATTGTTTAGACGCCTAACGTCAGGATTTTGTGTTTCATTCTTATGTCAAGCGGTAAGCAATTCCCCCACAAAGGAAGCATCTATCAAAGATTAAAATGTCTGCGCCCGCAATTCTCTCTTGTCACACATACATGGGATAAACGGATGCCTTGGAGTTCTTAGGGAACGTTCGTTTTAGGTATTGTTTTGGACCTAATAGATTTAAATTTAGATTTAAACATCAATAATTTTTTAGATAAATGTTTGTTTCCTCCAAAATCTGAATCAAATGAGTTTCAAGAATCTAGTTTTCATAGTTTTAACTTTCCCGAAACTCTTGATACTCAGATATCTTTACTATAGTAAAAGCTAAAATTTTCTCTCTTATATTTGAGTAAAAAAAATCATAATTTTTTCATTTGATATTTAATTGAGATGATTCTTTTTTTATTGTGTTTCTAGTAAAGAGAAGAATAAAATAAAATCTATATTATATTTTTTTAAGATCATTAACATTAAGATTTTATTTGATTTATTAATAAATCAAAAACCATTTTCATCATATCTATAAACACAAATTTCAATTTTATTCCATGTTTAAATTAAAACTTAAATGCATATTTAAATGTCAATTCGGATAATAATTTAAATTACTAATTCAAATCTTAATTTAAATCACAGAACTCAAATCAAATCACTAATTCAAATCTATTTACCAAACAGACCCTTGATTATTATTCCTAGGTAAAGGCA
This sequence comes from Artocarpus camansi, assembly GCA_002024485.1. Classification (NCBI taxonomy): domain Eukaryota; kingdom Viridiplantae; phylum Streptophyta; class Magnoliopsida; order Rosales; family Moraceae; genus Artocarpus; species Artocarpus camansi. Next base: position 10,294 of record LNSY01372209.1, read on the forward strand.
TGTGCCTTGCACATGTTTTGCTAGGGAATTCCCAAAACTTCCTAAAATAGAGATTGATAGGAGGGTTTTATCTTAGTGTCTATTCGTTTGTAAGATGTTTTACAAAATCATAAATTTCAACTTAAACAGTATAAAAATTCAGTATTTTTAGTTCAAACATTCAGTCTCAAACTTTCAACTCACTTTCTAGAGCCCATATTCTTCTTGGGAAGAGTGAATAGCCGGTCTTATTTTTTTGTTTCTTTTAACTTGAAAATACTTGAGAGGTGCAAGGATGTTAGATCGGGGAAAAAAAAAGACTATAACACCCAATTGAAATCCATTGGATGATGATTAAAAAAGCTTTGAAAACACACAACCACAGCCACCCAAAAAAAATAAAAAAATAAAAATCCCATACATGTAAAGGAGATAAGAGGCAAAGTTGACAAATGACCTGATAGAGATGTTCTCTTTCCCACTACACAAGCATCAACTCCCACTTCGTAGGGTTTTAGATTATGGACCATGCATGAGAGAATCAACAACGTCGTTTGTACCGACAATACATCAGCTCTGTCTGTTTTCACAGCAACTTGCTGCCAATGCCATCTACTCAAAAGGTTTTTTTACGAAAACAAAGTTGCCAACGTCGCATGGCGTCTGAGCTCATGGCCCCGCCGACAACTAGGTCCACAAAACTACAATTAAAAAGTACTCAGATTTCCAAGTCTTCTTCGGCAATTTGTGTCTAGTCCAAATGCAAGATCCTTACGGCAGATCAATGGGGTCCATGGAGAAGAAACATAAAGCAAGTTGATTCAAAAAGGCGAAAATAAAGACGTCTGCGTCAAGGCACGCTATTCTGGAAAGAACTCATTTTGAATCATTAGATTTTTTGTTTGCTTATGATGTAGGTCACTAAAAAAATTTTATTGCCGACACGAACAAGCAACTTTTGATTAATTTATTTTTACATCAAACACTCTCACACAATGGTCAGCTCCACAAGAGGCAAGCTGTAGACTGCTGCATTCTCCGTCACTCATTTCAGGGCTCCTCCATGCCAAACGGTTTACTGCAGAAACGTGGCACATGAATGGCGCAAGCTGCACAAAAAGAGCGGCAGTTGCAGGTGGTGTTCCTGTGATTACATTGTTAGTTCTGTTTATGGACAGACTCCACAGTTCAATGAGTCCATTTTCCATTCCAACTGCTAGCAACCCGTTGTTTCTGTTGCTTTTGAGACCAATCCAAGATAGGGCGGTGACACTAGATTTAAAAGGTGGTAAAGTTAAGAGCAGCTTAACTGATGATTGGTTTTCAACAGCCCAAATTTTCACCGTCTTGTCTCTGGAACCTGTTGCAAATTCATAACCATGTGGGTTCCATGAGCATGCCCATATAATTCTCTTGTGTGCCTCTTGCCTTGCTACAAGCTCGTGACTTATTTCCTCAATGCCTATTCAGAAATGAAGGAGAACTGAGTTATTTACACTCTAATTGAGGAACCAAAATTAAATAAGTAATACATTCCTAACTCCAATAAACCACCCACACTTTCGTTTTTATTTTTTATTTTTATTTTTATTTTTAACTACCATGGAACTTTATCTAGAGAAAAACATTTGTAAAGAAGAAAACCTGGCGGATGGTAAGAAAGCTTCATAGCACCAAAGATGGTAAAAATAAAATAAAAAACAAAAAGGAAAATAACTAAGGAAAAAAAAAATAAGAAAAAAGATCATACATTGCAGCAATCAGATTGGTGCGTTACTGAATAGTTTTGAGATTGTGCACGAATTTGGGTCACTACCATGACCCAATCTTAGACAATGAACTTAATGCTTTCACAATTCCTTCTCTGTCTCGTTAGTTATCCCATTTATCAAATTGAAGAAAATGAAAACTTCACATGCATCATGTTCTTTAATCCATGACTCATTTACATATCGACAGAACTTGGCTAGATGCAACATAGGCAAGTCCTTGGAGATTTCTCATATAAACTGTTGTCCCAAATTATGGAAGAGAGAGATACAAAAAAGGTAAATTTCTTGTTCTTTAACATCCACATCAACTAGAGAATCATCAGAGCAGCAATAGTGTCACAAGGATTTAAGAAAGTACCTTTTCCTTTGATTGCAAAAACAGAAAAGTGGCGATCCCTTGAAACAGTTAATAGTAGTTTGTCATCATGGGAGAATTCCATCTGTGTAACCGTCAAGCTGTGAGACTGCAAGCGACCAACTGCCTTCCATGAGCCAACTTGCCATAGCCATACTTCTGCTACTGTTGCTGACTGGGCCTGATAAATATGACATGTATGATAAGTGGGATAAATTCTTATTTCAACTGCAATGCATCTTATTCCTACTGGACTTCGTTACCTTTCCCTGGTAACTCCTACAAAAAAAAAGGACACCAACATGGTAATAAAACAAGCCAAGAATACTTGGATTACAACACACAAACCCACGTAAGACATCACACCAATTGGTAAACTAAATTTTCTTAAATTCTTCCACCTCTACCATATTTTGTTCGTTATGTGCCATAACGAAGAAAAGTCACATGGTTAAGATGTTCTAACGCAAACAAAATTGCTAGTTTTCAGTCTAATTGTCTATCCAGCTTTTTTTCCCCCTTTCGGTAAATGTCCATCCAAGATTTCTCAGAACAGTCTGTTTAAGTATGGATGGGCTTTAATGTGCCACGAATGCAGTATGATCCATCAAAATAGACAAACTACTAGAAACTGTATCAAACTTGATGTGTCAAAAATGAGGATAATAAATTAGAGCAACTTTATCTGCAAATTCATCAGTTCTACGCGCGCACACGCATACACACAAAAAAAAAATGTTAAGGAAGTTAGCCCTAGTTCTCCTCATGATTAGAAGAGCTTTACAGGAGGGATGGCCACGCATACCTTACACGATGAGGCTACAAGATTCCCTTCATGATTACAGCATAGAGAAAAAAGTTCATTACCATGACCATAGAGTTTGTGCGACTCTGGCCATAGTGTATGCCATGCCAGTTGATCTTCAATAGGAGGTTCAGTCAACACTACAGGGACCGCATCGGGAATGGTTTCAAGTGTGTCCAGGTTCTCATTACCAATCCTGTTCGGGATCTCCTGCTCAGCTGCATAAAAAAGGCTGTTAACTTGTTTACAATTTTCACGCAACTGAAAGTATAACATGGGCATATAAATTCTTAGAAAGTAATAAATGAGCTTCATTGCACCAAAAACTGAAAAACTATAATTTCCTCCACGGGCCAGTGGGATAGAAACTAGATTGAGTACGAGTTGAGATAGTGACTCACCCTGCACGTAAATAGGCTTCTGTGATAGTCCAAGGGCAGACATGTTTGCACCCAAAACCTGAACACCTGTTTGGAGATCTTCGAAAACGCTATTTTGTGATACAGCATGATTCAATGTCTTTAGAAAAGACAAAGTAGCTTCAAATACCCTTGCAACTTTTTCATCAGCTCCACTGACATATCGATGGTTCCCCTTCCCTCGGATAATAGTTACACAGTTAATGTCATGGCCATGGACTTGAGGGCGAGCAATTTCGTGCCAATTATCCCGATTACTAAGAGAAGCTTCATTTTGCCAAGGAGCAAAAATTCTAGTTGTCTACACATTTCAACAGGGACATGAGTTTTACCACATATATATTATTATGTCTAGAATCAGGGAGGAAATGACCAATCAATTACAGTAACATATAAAAATATTTCTCCGCCATGGGTTGCACGCGTATTTACCTGGTCGTGACTGACAGACAGCAAGTATTCACCAGACCTCGCCCATGAAATATCCGTCACTGCTGCAAAGTGTCCAGATGGAACTTTTTGTGGTTGCCAATTATCTAAGTCCACGCCAATATTTTTCCAGAGATGGAACGATCCACCATATCCATGTGCTAAAATTGAATCTCCATTCGAGCTCCAGTGACCACCATAAAACCCCAGTGCACAATGACTTAATTCCCCTACAGTAACAACATTCATCCAGATACCAGAAGTTTGTTCTGGTTGCCAGATCATCATTGTCTTGTCCATTGACGCGGATAAGATGCTTTGAGGTTGATAGTAGGAAACCCCTACTCTAGATACAACCGAAGGGGGTTGCCATTCAACTGAATATACCCAATCCTCATGTCCAATTAGCAGAGACTCCAAAGATACTTGATATGAGGACTTCCCAGCAACAAGTACAGGGCCTTTTATATAAGATGCTAAACTAATTTC
>LNSY01372341.1:0-12045 GCA_002024485.1 Artocarpus camansi
ATTATCAGATTAGGTCTCAAAATTCAAATTTGGATCAGTTTCAAAGTAAAAACGCGTGAAACAGATTTTGACTCTAATTGCCACGGTCAACTGTGCCTAGTGTATCATGGTCGATTGCGTGGTCGCGATACTGGAGTTCGAATCAAGTTGATCTGATAGATCCAATCTTAATCAATTGGATAAATCTTATCTTATTTGACCCAAGTATCTTTTATGGAGCCTTAGTTTTAATTCAAATGATCTAATAAAAAAGTAATTTAATTAAAATAATCATATACAAATAAATCCATACAAATAAAATATTATTCACAATAATTCAACATGTTTATCTTAAATTAATTCACAAAATTAATTCATTCGATAAATTAACATAAATTATTAAATCCAATTAACTCGAATTTTAGCCAATCTAATAATTTAATATAGGTCACCAATATATGGGAAAAATATGTTGTACCATTACAGGATTTATTATGAGTTAACAAAGAGGGCCCGATAGACATATACAGTTTAAGCTCCTATAATTATAAAATATAATATACCAGATATATATTTTATGATTATCAACCATCCATGACATATCATAATGTGTCACATCCCCATAGGATATTCATAATCGCCTTAAGGATAAATTATGTTTTACCTTCCCGATTATTTTTATCTTATAATTTATTATCACACCATTGGAATACTTACTATCCATAGATAATATACCATTTGGTTACACGTATATATCGAAATGGTTGAACACTTCAAACTTCTAATTACTGGATAATGCATATAAGAAAATATTATTAACTCTACAAAAATAGCTATGGATTCCATATACATGAATAACGAGTCTACGTCAATCAAGAGTCATGCCTCTCATGTATCGGTATGTGTACCATCATTAAGTCAGGATGTCACTCTTTGGTACATCAAAAGACATAAGTCAAGATAACAGACCCATTAGTCATTTTAGGATTAAGACACGACACATATGATTATCTAAAGTGAATTTATTTGCACAAACAGAATTATTAACTAAATTAATTTAACTTTTATATCCCGATCTAATACATCGTCAACTATGACAATGCATCATTGCTTCCACACGTGGAGTCCCACCTCGATTAAGACAAGCCATCTTCCATTAAGGATATAGATAGCATAACAATCTTAGCATAAATAAAGCGTTCAACTTTATTCCCTTGATTGCAAATCTTATGACTTAGACTATCACCTTTAAAATTCATGTCTTTCGTATAATCTGTCCATCATATGCATGATTCTTAAAGGTTTAGACTATCAATCATAGACTTTTGTTTGCTTATCATACATTCAGCAGAAATGAACATAAAGAGGGCAACATTTCGTATTTGAATAATAAATAAACTCTTTATTGATAAAATGTATCGAAAAACATATTACAACATTTTACTCTTTAGGGCACTATGTCTAACAATCTCCCACTTGTAAACACATGGTTTGTCCACTTTTTTTCAAACTCATAAGTCTTGATCACCTGATCAAATCTTATGTTCCAAGAATGTAAAGCCTAGTTAAGTCTATAAATTAACTTTAGTAGCTTGTAAACCTTATCCTCTTGATGCCTTGAACCCATCTAACATCACCATATATATGAAGTCATTAAGATTGCCATTCAAAAAAGCCGTCTTGACATTCATTTGCCAAATCTCGTAATCAAGAGTGGTAGCTATGGATAAGAGAATGTGAATGACTTAGCATGGCTATAGGTGAAAAGGTTTCCTCGTAATCAATTTCTTCCTTTTGCATGTATCCCTTAGCTACTAGTTTAGCCTTATAGGTTTTGACTTTCCCAAATGCTCCTCTCTTTCTCGTATAGATCCACTTACATCCTATGGGTTTTACCCCTTCAGGAAGATCCACAAGTTCTTAGACTCGATTAGTCTCTATAGACTTCATCTCAGTGTTCATGGCTTCTGTCTAGAGCTTTGAATCAACATCCTCTATAGCCTCTGCATAAGCTTAAGGATCCCTGTTATGTTCAACTGGTTCATCCAAGTAGGCTTCATCATTAACCATATTTCTCTCGGGTTGACGCTTAATCCACCCACTACACCAAAGCCCATTAGGTTATTGTTCGGTTAGATTTTCTAAATTGATTGAATTGGTTTCAACCGTATCCCTCGAAGTGATCAAATTACTTGCTAATTCCTTGAGTACCACTTTACTTTCGAGGCTCAAAGTTGTTTATGTAACTTTCCTCAAGGAATGTTGCATTCATTGAAACCATAACTTTATTTTCTTTTAGGTTGTAGAAATAACCCCCTTTAGTCCCTTTTCGATATCTTACACAGACACAAATTGCCAAACATGCTTCTAACTTGTTTGCTTCCTTTTATAAGACATGAGCCAAAAATCCCCATATACAAATATGTTTTAAGGACATCTTCCTACCCGTCCACAACTCGTGAGGAATTTTAGGAACCTATTTTGAAGGTATATTGTTCAAAAGATAACATATGGTTTGTAGTGCATATCCATAAAAAGATGAAGGTAATGTTGAATAACTTATTATGGACCTAACCATATCCAATAAAGTCATATTCCTTCTCTCAACTACACTATTCTACTGTGGAGTGCCTGGCGCAGTCAAATGGGATAAGAACATATTCTCTAATAAGTGTCCTAAGAACTCATCAAACAGGTCTTCTCCTAAGAACTCATCAAAGAGGTCTTTTCGACCTCGATTGAATCGAATTTTCTTTATGGGTTTACCTAATTGCTTTTCCACTTTAACTTGAATCTCATACATATATCTTCAGTAATCATCAATAAGAGTGATGAAGTACTCATACCCTCCACATGTCTTGATATTCATGGGCCACAAACATCATTATGCACAAATTCTAGAGCCCTTTCGGCCTTATTGCTCTTAAACCCAAATGGTCTTTTAGTCATTTTGTCCTTTGAACAAAATTCACATTGTGGTATAGATTCCACCTCTAAGTGACTTAAAGGTCCATCCTTTATCTACCTTTGAATCCTATTAGGCTAATATGACCTAATCGCAAATACCAAAGATAAGTCTTATTAGAATGACAAGTCTTAAGTCCTTTAGAGTTATTATCATTAACCTCAGTGTTAAGCAGTATGTCCATCTTAAGTTTGATAAAATAGAGATTATTTTGCATCCATCCATTACAGATAAAAGATTTGTTTTTACGAATCACATCCTATTATTAAAAGATACTGAATAAAAGTCTTTAAATAAACAAGCTACAGATAATAATTTTTTTTAAGTCTAGGAACATAAAAACAACTTTTTAAAACTAAAATCCTATAATTATCAAAGTAAAGATGGACATTTCTCACTACTTCAACCAACACCAAGGATCCATCGCCAATTCGTAATATAAAGTCCTCATGTAGCAGACTTCTTGTTTTCTTGAACCCTTGTAGAAAATACAAACATGATTAGTTACTCTAGAATCTATGACCTAAGTGCCACTTGATTCCTCAACTAAACAAGTTTTAATAACTAGAAGTTCATACTTACCTCCTTGAGAAAGGAAGTCCTTGCAATTCTTCTTGATGTCCCAAATTTTTTATAGAAAAAGCACTTCAGCTTCTTCGCATTCTCTTTTTTCTTCTTCTTATCCTTGCCTTTTGTCGAGATAGAATACTTATTATTCTTAGCCCTTTGCTTCTTTCTATTCTCAAGGTTAAGATTGGAACTAGGTGTAACCATCAAGTTAGCTTCACCACCAGTAGGAGTTTCCTTGATTAGATTTTCAAACTCTTATAACTGCTTCATCAACTCAGTCAAGGTCACATCCTGTGTATTGCTCAACTTATATGAAGCTCTAAATAGGATAAACTTCTTCGATAGAGTCTCAAAAACCATAGTCATCTATGACTCAGCATCGATATCAGTACCATAGGTTTGAGCCTCAGCAACGTAACCTATGACCAATATCATATGCTTCTTCACAGGAGTCCCTAATCTTTGTTTGTAATTTAAAAGTTTCCAAAAAGCCCCTTGCCATTTAGTTAGGGCTTGGCCTCCAAACATATCTTCAAGATTATCTAAGTTCTGCTTCGCAGTCTCATAATCTTCATATTGAGTTTGCAACATGTTATACATGCTAGCCATAACATAACAGCGGGCCTGATCATTAGTATTTTTCTAGCGATCGTACGCTGTGATTTGCTCATTTGTGGAATCCTTAGTAGGTTCAGGAGGACACTGTGTTGTCAGTACAAATTTCAGTTTCTCAAAAGAAATGACAATATTTAAGTTTCTTTTCCAATCATTGTAATTTTCACCAGTTAACATGTTCTTATCGAGTATCAATGATAAAGTGTTTTTAGACATTTTAATCTATAATAAATATTCAAATACCAAATATAAGCAAACGTTCCACAATAGTTTAGTAAGATAACACAAACAAGTAAACATATAATTGTGTTTATGTGTCAAAACTTTAAAAATATCACAATCTTACAACGATAATTCCTAATTCATAATCCAACAAACCGCCTAGGGGAGACTTACCAAATTCAACTAGGAACACAGACTCCCTCCTGTTAATATATGCTATCCAAGACCTGTCTAATCTAGAATATATTAATAATCATTTTTTTTTTGCCATTATTTCATTCTCAAAGCTCCTAGGGAAGGTTAATAACAAAGTTAATCTTGAGTGTATAACCATTGTTTCAACTATTGTATCTATAATTTATAATTGCCACCTAAGGGTGTACAATGGTAAATCATGCTAAAAGAAATTATCCCTTTAGAGATTCAGCCTAATACATGATGAAATTTCTTCTTAGGGGTTGAAACCACCATGTACTATCTATAAACTAACGATGAAGGCCGTAGGTCCTCTCTTCAAAAACCTTCTCCCACTCAGTATTTTTAAAAGTTAAGGTATTATGTTTACATGCATCAATAATTTTTAATGAGCAGCACTCCCTATTTTACATGGCATGTTATCAACATACATGGCAAATCATATTATAATGCAGACAAGCAAAGCAACATGCAAAGCCACAAGCAAAATAATAATAAATAGCCGTAATATCATGGTTCCATCCTAGAAAAAAGAAAATAAAGATTGCAAAAGATTAATCAAAACATTATATCGATTCTCTATCTTCTATCTTCAAGTTGTAGCTTTCTTCTTGTGGCATCCATTTTCAATTCTTCAATCCCTCATAGATCAAAAGGTTTATTTTTCTTAGTCATCATAAAATTTCATATTTCTCAAAACTATCTCAAAAATAAAGTAAAAAACTACACCAAAAAATGCACCTTTTTCAAAGAACATTCCACCCTATTGTCGGCCTGCCGATCTGTGACCATCGGCCTACCAATCCAAAGCGTTTGGCCTGTTGATAGAGCTGATTTGGTGTTTTTCTAGAAAATAGTTTTTAAACAATTTTTCAATCTTATTTTCAACAATTCAAACACATAAAAATTTATAATCATAGAGAAACAATCGAACTCCTACCATCTCCATCTTCTAGATCCGTATTTACTTTGAATGATTATTTAATTATAAAATTTTACAAATTTAATATTAAAATAATAATTCCGAGATTGTGATAATAGATCGTCATCTAATTACTTGAAAAACCTAGATACATATACCTCTAAGTTACCATAATTGGCACAAATTAATTAATCAATAAATAATTAAATAAAAATCAACCATAATTAATTAATAAACATTCGCCATATAATCTTGTGACAACACTTAATTATATAAAAACCCTAGAGTGCTAACTCTTTAAAAGATTAAATTTAAGCATAGGATATTAATAAGATCACATAATTCATGTATATAGCAAGACCACAAACCTAAAAATCAACATAAAAACCTAGCTCGGATACCAATTGTTAGAAAACAAGTATGCAACGGAATTTTAAAAGTTTAAATAAGAGTATTTTTTAAAACACAAGTTTGACATACTAAATACATAACTTAATAACAGATCTTACCCACTTAATAATCAAAATATATAACTATCTATATGCAATAAGAATAATCAGTATTTTTTTACATAGTGGGGACAAAAACTTTTTGCTCTGCCACCAAATGAATGCCACTCCATTCACGTCTATAAATCGGACCAGTCTTAAGCCCCATTAGATTTATATTGTTTTTCACCCTCCTAAATTGTTACTCTACCAATGGCCAATTTGATAGGGATCACTATTAAAGTGACCACATGTTAGTCGCTAAAGTTGGTGAGTGAACGCTGGTCATCACCTACACTAGTGTGTGAAGTAATTGGATGACTGTCGCAGAATGGCTCCTTCTCAAACTACTCAATCTATAAAGATATATTAGTTAACAATTCTATTTGACTCCATAGGTTTGCAACATCCTTATTGACAAAATAATAGGTTCTACTCTAAAAAGTACACTACATATTAGATTGAAACTCATAGTTTTGTGGGTAACAAGGTTTTAATACCAACAATTGATGGCCACTGAAGTGTCAATACATGGTTAATCATGTCCTAGATTCAATGGAATGTTCTTTCGAAATTTTTGATCTGGCAAAAGAAAAAAAATAAAGACGGAATCAAGGCACATTTACAACTAAAAAGCCTCTCGTCACTATGACAAGACATTTTAAAAATATGTTTCCATTTAACCCCTTCTTTATATTAAAAAATGTGCATATATATATATATATATATTATGGATAGAGGATGATGTTTTTTTAATGTTTAAAAAAGAATTTTTTAAAAATTAATTACAAAAATATCTCTCGACTATGATTAGCGTAACATTTTGCCATCCAAACTTGCATTCGTAATATTGGTTCTCTCTGCATCTATAATCCGTTCATAAATTTGGCCCATGTTACAGAATTTACCACGTGAATAGCTTGTGACCTAATAGTGAGAGCATTACGGTAAAATGAGTTGCAAGCGGGATTTGTTCATCAAACTTGGCGGTTAAAATGCGTAATTGCACACTTAATAAACATGGATCATGTATTTTTCGTCGCCCAAAGTAACGGAATGGCAAAATTTGTTAATGGAACATAGATCAAGAAGAACTGTTGGTTACAAATGCAAGTTCGGAGGACAAAGTATTAGTCCGGGGGAGAATTGAGGTTATTGAGGCGCAACTATCCCTCGGGGTAGGACATCCAAGAGAACCATACAGGACAGTAATAAAAACCCACGCCACAATTTCCATTAAAAGAAAACCATGAACAAGACCAATGTACATCCAAACGACCAAAAACTACTCATAAAAAAAATTCCCCATTCCCCAACTCATGTTCACAAGTGAGGGAAATAAAAAAGTATAGACAAGAAAATTATCTAAAACTTTACCAAAAAAGTATGTGAGATGGACAAACAAGAAGGTTTCATCAACTATACATCCCAACCATCCTTCCTGCCATTAAATCCCCACTTATGCTTAGCCAAATTTCCGTACATCTTGGAGAACTTAATCAGGCAGTCGCTTCTTATCTGGTAGTGTACCTGTGTATTCCGGCTGATCGCCACACCAGACAACTTGGAAGTGTCTATAGCCCATTTTGGTCTCACATAATCTACCGTCCTACCTGAACTTGCATTTAGATACAAGAAATTCATAAGCACATCCTCACAGTTAAAGTATTTGTCCACCACTTCCCTACCTTGCCTAGCTTCTTCACTCCAATACCTCCCAAAAGCTGTTTTACTATCAATGAAAGCTGCCCCTGTGAGGATCATGTTGTACCCTTTATGAGTTCTGGCAAAACCTTCACCTCGATACTTTAACAGGCTTCCATGCATGAGCCGGGGATAGAACCCCACTATGCGATCTGGATGTTGGCGCCATACTTTGAAACCACGTTCGAGGTCATCACAAGTCATCATAATGTCGTCGTCAAGCTCAAGAACAGCTCGTGTCTTGATTGATGAATCCACCTTAAACCGATTATTCAGCGAGTTTTGTTCTTCTATTCTGATCCTAACTGGAACTGCTGAGTCAAAATCGCTCACTTTGGGAGGTCTTCCCTTGTTCCATACAACAACAATTTCTCTGACAGAAGAACATCTCGAGTAGTGCTTCACATATAATTTTAAATTCCAAAGCCGAGCTTCATAGGTCATTGTTAATAACGTGAACTGCGAATAATGACCTTTCCATGGATAAGCTTCTTCTGCACCACTCCCACCAAAGATAAACTTGACCCCTGAACACATCACTAAGACTCCAACCGTGAAAATGATGGCAAGAACAAGTCTTCCAGTGCATGTATTAGGCCTAATTCTACCTCTAAGGTATGAAGCTGCTCTGTTCAAGCGGCTACAAAACCGTCTCACTTTGGAAGAAAACAAGTATGATCTTTCCCAGGAAAAGAATGCATCACTCCTCTTCCCTGAATTGCGAGTGCACCAGTTAAGGGGAATAATACACTTCACAGCTCCAATCAAAAAACCCAATAGCGCAACAAGTAGGAGAGCAACTGCAACTGAAGTACAACCAAGAATAAACCGACGAACTGAATCCCCAGAAGGGACACGGTCTCCGTCCATAACTGCAATCCATTTACCATTGCTTAACTTCTGAACATCTAGTTGATGGTAGCGAGCGCCATTCCAAGCACTCCGACCCTTAGTTGGCTCTGCTAGGCCTAAGGGAACTGCAACTTCTTTGTATTCATCTTTGGTAAGAACTTCCACCCTAAAAACCCGCACACGTCTTCCATATGTTTCACCACAGTCTTGACCAACACGGTAAAGATGTCCATCATAAATAAATGGTCTGCCACCATTACGAGCGCCAAAGCTTTTGTCTGTGTTGTATATAGGATTCTTCCTGTGTGGTTTCCAAGGACCAAGAATTGAGCTGCTATACCAGATTTCCAACTGTCCATTCTTTTTGGTTCCGAAACTACTGTGATCAGAACCAAAGAGCCAATACATATCATTGTACTTGATGATAAATGAATCAACAAGAGGTTTCTTCATGATGACTTTCTTCAGTCTCCATTGCAGAGGAAATTTAACTGCCTGGTACAGACGAAGTTCTCCTCTCTGACTGCCCTCGGGCATCATATATATCTGCAAGAAATAATGAAGAAATTGACATTAGATAAATATTACATAAATGAGTTCCTAAGCCCCGAAATTGAACCTGATTACGTATGTCCCTTCTATATTTTTGTTTTCCAACTAAATCAAGTGATTGGATGTCCGTATGGTTTGTGCACATTAAAGAAATATAATTCCTTACTTGGCCAAGGTCCTCAAAAACATATGGATAAGAAAGATGCCACTCTTCATCCAAGGCTATGCCTAACTGTTGCCACGTTGCTCCACCATCAGTACTTTTTGCAACTCCAATATCTCCTTGCATGGTTATTGAATTCTTGGTTTCATAGAACAGGTAAAAAGTATCACCCTGGAAAACAAAAAGGGCAAAAAAAAAATGTGCATGATAACTAAGGTATTTTTACAATATGACATAGAACACGCGCTCACACAAAAATACAGAGAGAGAGGGGCGGGAGAGAGAGCGAGAGAGAGAGAGAAGAAAGGGATACATAACTATGTCAATGACTTTTCTAGTAACCTACTTAGTCAATTAGCTGGTCAATATAGTAGTTTACCAAATAAAGGCAGATAAGAGAAATATAGAGGGATTAAGCGGAAAGAAGATGTGTTACGTAGCGTTGCATCTTTTTGCAAGAAAAATTGACGGTGTGAGAGGATAAACCACAATCAAGTGCAACCAACAGAAAAGTGCTTGACTTGATCTGTTTCTTCCATGATGACAAGAATGTTTTTTAAGAGAATATACAACATGCCCTTCACAAATTGTTGTACAATTAATTTACTATTCAAAGACGTAAGCAGGATAATGGCTAATTGATAGTCCACACAGGGTCCCATGACTCTAACCTATACATATTATCAGATTCCTAAAACATCCTTATTAAGAAATGAACCAGTATACATCTATATTATTTTGTTTTTTGTGATGTCGCTTTGAAAAGGGTCTTTTCGAAAAGAAAAATCCATTCTACCAAAAAAAAGAATCCTCAAACACCGGAGGAAAAAGACCATTCTGCATATAACTAATGTATAGCAATAAAATTTTCAAAGAATTTAACTCATGTATAGCAATAAGATAGTCAATAGTAATAATTAATAAGGGTTTTACTGTTGAGTAAATGGGACACGGCTCGAATGTTAGAAAGTTATCCATATTTACAGCTGAAATTTTCATAATGTAGAAATCTAGAAAGGTCTATGACAACATAACATACAAGTGGGAATTCCTATCTATAAATTACTAAAAGTAACAGCTATACAAAAATTTATAGCTATACAAAACTTTCAATGGGGCGTTACTTGTGTTGGCGAAATTTGAGACTGCAGTGCATCTCACTCAACCTAGAAGAGTTTAAGATCACATAAGATTTTTTTTTTTAGAAATTAATGTGGTCCACCACAATTTTCAACAATTTATAAACCATGATAATGGAGCAACTTGAAAAGGTTCCAGAACATACCCAATGGCATTTTTTCAGGGTACAGAAACCTCGGTTTTATACAAAAGAAAACTATATCCACAGCAGACATGAATCCAAAATTTCGCCTCACCCCCATTATATAAATACATAAATAAACCACCTTTTGACTATGCGCACATACGCTGTAACATCATCTAAGGCGTTTCCCAACCAGTCTCATACTTGGAAGCCATCAAAATTCTCCTCCAAAATCACTTCATATACCGCTAATTTGCCTCACCTTGGGAGTTCTGATTCTTCTCTGATAAAGTCCCTTAGACATCATTACCAAAAGAAAACACAAATATTTTTCCCCTACCAGCCTAGCTTCTCAGGTTTAAAAACCATAACTTCTCTAACTTTGAGGGTCTAAGCTAGAATTAGTGTTCTGGGTTTCAATTTCTCAGGACCACCTACCTACCAAGTAATAATTTTTTATTAAAAAAAAAAAACTTTCATAGAACAAAGGTATTGCTAAGGCAGAATATTTTCCTTATGCTTAAACCCCTTTATCTCATCATGTTCTTATCTTCCAGATAGTGACAGTTACTATAGACAAATAACAAGAAAAAAAAAAAGCAAAACAATTCAAGGGCAATTTAAATCATTTTCAAAAACTTCACAGCTTCCCAAAAAAATAATTACACAAAAAAAAGGAAAAAAAAAATGGAGATTTCTCGTTACCTGAACATAGAGAAAAGGATCAGCCACAAAATTACTTGGTAAGCCGGCCTCGGATACCGACGCACACGTCACCACCGGGTTCGCCACCGGCCAAGCCGCAGTCTCCTCGTTCCAAACATTCTCCTAACAATTGAAAAAATAAAAATTAACAAAAAAATCATATAATTTGAAAAAGAAAAACAAAAAGTAAAGAAAACAAGAACTCACGGACTCAATGGGTTTGAGGGAAAAGGGAGAGTCGCCGTAGAAAACGCCGACGGACCACGAGCCCTCATTGTCCTCGTGGCAGCCAAGCGACGACAGCCCGGTCGTCGCTCGGACGCCTGGAGCGAAGGCGAAGCGGGCGTACAACGTGGCGAGCGATCCGAACAGGGCGAGGCTGGCCCCCAGAAACACGAATCCCGAGGAGAGCAGCAACCGCTGCACATGATGCTGGCACCTCCACCGGCACCAGCCCTTCATGCTGACGCGGCAGCAGCTCCTTCCGCCGCCGCCGCCGCCGCTCACTCCGTCTGGGCCCACAGCGTTCGAGCCCATCTCCTAGTGCTAGTAACAGCAATAATTTTTGAAAGGCCACGAACTAAAACGACGCCGTATCGGGTATACGACGGCTAGACGATGGTTTCGGCTGGTCACCACCTTCGTTTCATTCTCCGCTCTGAATCTGGTTTTTTTTTTTTTTTGTCTTGCTCACTTTATAACAATATCAGGTTTAGGAAGAGTAATTATACGACACCGTCTCCGGTACCCGTGGCGGAGCCGCCGTCTCCGACGATACGATGGATTTCAATCTGAGAATTTCTTCTTCTCTCTCTCTCTCTCTCTTTGCTATATGAAAAAAAGAAAAAA
>LNSY01372356.1:0-12811 GCA_002024485.1 Artocarpus camansi
CACTGCCATGTGTAAGGCATTCTTGCTCACTTTGATCAACTTGGCTCAATAATGGTTTCCCACATAGAGCCAATCACCATGTCATTATTTTGATAGTTGTCTGACATCTTCTTGACAGCCTTCACCTCATCTCGAACAAGAAAGGAAAGTAGTTGCTCACCTTTATGTTATCAACAAGGAGACGGGGACAAATGGGATTACATAAAATGCTTTACCCGAGTAACGCTGGAGGTAAGGCATTTAGAAGACAATACTTTAAAGCATGCCTTCCTTGTAGGTTAAGAGATAAGGGCTTGATCTGGTTGCTCGCCCTCGAGCAACCCAGCACATTTTTCTAAATGCTTGGCTATGCTCAGAGGCATGTCGATGTGGCCAACTACATGAAGAGCCATCAAGACAGAGAAGACAACAACAGTAGTAAGGAGGGCGAAAATGAAAAGGATCCACCCGAGCAAGAGCCCAACTAGAACAAAAAGCCCTAGACCGACAAGTCCAAAGTCCCGACTGGGAAGTTCTAGAGTTATATGCACCTGGTGGCCACCATTGACGAGGTGCTCAACTAGGTCAGCAATTGGAACTTATTGGTGAATTCACCTTCATTGAAAGGAAATAGAGTGAAGCTAGATCAAAACAAATACTGTAACTTCCAAAGAGACAACAGACTAACACTTGAGATTACATTCAACTAAATGAACAGATCGAGAAACTCGTCTGGGATGGGCACCTTAGAAAGTTTGTCGAGCGAGTCTTAACCCATGGCACCAATGTTAGGAGGAATAACCAGCTGACCCAAGAAGTTTAGCCTAGAGCATAGAACACAAATGGTGGGAACACCCCAGACCCACTGAACATTGTACATACAATCCTCATTGGGCTAGTTACTAGGGACACCGCAAGTGGTCGCCAAGCTTATGCTTAGGAAGCCAAACTATTGAACAGAGGACCTCATAAATATATCTAAGCACATAAATAAAATTTACTAACAAGAGGATATTACAATTATTTTTACAAAGGAGGAGGTAGATAGGCTCATCCATCTGCACAACAACGTTTTGGTGTGCAAGCTACAAATAGCCAACAACATAGTTTGGCATGTGCTAATCAACAATGGCAAATCGAATAACATCTTGTTCAAACATGCACTTGAGAAGCTGAAGATCTGTAATGCCACATTAATCCAAATCGAGACATACACGGCTTCTCGAGTGAGTGTGTCTTAGCTATAGGTATGATCTACTTGTCAGTCACATTCGACAAGGGCATTGCTCGAGTGATGCATCTCATGGAATTTTTGATCGTCGATAAGCCATTTCAGCATAACACTATCATTGGGCAACCCACCCTTAATGCTCTTAAGAACATAGTCTCAACCTACCACGTAGCTACGAAATTCCCAAAAGTAAAGGAAGTAGCAGCTCGACAACTAAGCATCTCGGCCATTTTCAAGATCGATGAGATAGAATTCCCTACTGAGCAAGAGCCAAAAATGCTGTTTGACCTTGACTGGTGGCTGCCCAAGGAGAAAGTGCAAGCTACGCTTGTAGAAGACCTGGTGCCATACCATTTAGACCTTAAATACCCCAACCAAAAGGTCGCGCTTGGGTCTTAGCGCAAGCCTATGATCTGGGTAGACCTAGAGAAGTTCCTCATGGAATATCAGGACATGTTCGCTTAGTCCTATGAAGACATGCCTAGGATCGACCTAAACATTATCAACCATCATTTGAATGTCAATCCTAGGCACAATTCGGTCATCTAGAAGAGAAGAGCTTTTAATCTGAAGAGGTACACTGCCATCAACGAAGAAGTTCAAAAAGCTCTTAAAGGCCGAATTTATTAGTGAAGTTACAAATATAGAGTGGCTGGCGAACATGGACTTGGTCAAAAAGGCCAACATAAAGTGGCAGGTCTGTATCGACTTTACCGACCTAAATAAAACCTACTTGGAAGACTACTTCTTATTACCTTGGATTAACCTATTTATGGATGTAACTGCCAACGAGCTATTGAGCTTTATGGATGCTTATTTCAGCTACTATCAAATTAGGATGGCCAATGAAGATTAAGTAAAGACCACATTCACCATAGAACATCGATTATTTTGCTAGTTGTCATGTCATTTAGATTGAAGAATGCCAAAGCTACTTACCAACGCCTGGTGAACAAGATGTTTGCTCGGCCGATAGAGAAGACCATGGAGGTATATGTTGATGACATGCTCGTCAAGTCAATTTGAGTAACCGATCACATTGTCAACCTCTAGGACAACTTTGATATATTTCAAGAATACAAGATGAAGCTCAATCTAGTCAACTATGCATTTGGCATGGAGTCAGGCAAGTTCCTCATATTCATGGTCAACTATCGTGGCATCGAAGTCAATTCAACCAAAGCCCAAGTTGTGGTGGACATGCACTCTCCCTAAACAGTTAAAGAGGACTAGAAGCTGATTATCATGATTGTCGCCCTATCCAGATTTATCTTCTTGTCCACCAACAAGTGTCAGCCTTTTTTAAGGACTCAAAGGGAGGTTTGAATAGAGTAGAGAGTATGAGAAAGCACTTTAGAACCTTAAAAAAATACTTAACCATGCCCCCGCTCCTATCCAAACCTCTATTAGGGGAGATACTATATCTCTACCTAGCAATGTCTAAGAAGACGATCAGCTCAATCATCATTTGAGAAGAAGAGAGCATCCAAAAACCAATTTGTTACACTAGCAATGCATTCTAAGGCATTGAGTAAAGGTACCCTCCACTAGAAAAATTGGCGCTAACTCTCGTTACCTCTGCTTGAAAACTCCGACCACACTTTTAAGGCACACGATTCGGATCCCAAATAAAAACCCCTTACGCCAAATCCTTCAAAGTCCAAAAATCTGAAGTCGGATGGCCAAGTGGCCTATAGAGCTTAGAGAATTCGACATACAACTTGTGCCCCAGATGGTCATAAAAGCACAAGCTCTAGCCTTCGTAGTAGAGTTCATAGATGCCAAACAGACCACTCCTTCGGCTGAGAAGGCATCTATGGAAGATTTTGATCTAACTAGCAACAGCACAATTAGGCCCAAACCTAAATAGAAGCTATTAGTTGATGGACCCTCAAGCACTAATGGGTCAGGTGCTAGTCTCATCCTTATTAAACTAGATGGCTACAACACCGGGTATGCACTCTAGTTTAATTTTAAGACCTCTAATAATGAGGCCGAATATAAAGCATTGATAGCTGGTCTCACAATTACATGAGGAGCTCGGAGTGGATTGTATCCATATTTACAACGACCTTATGCTCATGGTCTAGTAGGTAACTGAATGATTCTGAGCCCAAAATGAGTACATGGCATCCTAACTAAATCAAGTCAAGACCTTGCTTGGATAGTTCAAGAGCTACTTATTTATTCAGATCCTGAGAACAGAGAACACGAAGATTGATACATTTGTTTAACTAGCTATGGCCTTGAAGACAACAACCTGATGTCTATTCCGATAGAGATGCTAGCTGAGCTAAGCATCAGTAAAGAGTCAATGAGTGAAGCTGAGATTAGATAGGAACTTGAATGGACCTGATCATCCGATACCTAACCACAACTGCATTGCTTGGCAACTAAGAAGAAGCCGCACAAATTTGCAACAGCTCGGCTCAGTATTTGATGATCAAGGGAAGGCTTTACCAGTGTGGCTACACAATGTCCAACCAGAGTTGCATTAGACTATAAGAAACTTAGTATTTAATAGAAGAAATCCATAGTGGTCTATGCAGTAATCATACAAAGGGCACTCCTTGTCCCTAAAGTGCCTTTGTCAACACTACTATTAGCTGACCATGAACTAAGAGTACAAAGAGTATACCAGTAGTGCCTCAAGTGCCAGCAGCTTGTTCGTGCAATCAAATGCCATGTCGAGCTGCTCAACTCTATCGTGTATGTCTGGCTGCTTGCCAAGTGGGCCATTGATCTAATCATTCCTCTTCCTATAGCCCACTTATAGTTCAAGTATTGTATAGTGGCTATTGTTTATCTCACCAAGTGGGTAGAAGTTAAGCCTTGTATTCACATGATTGAGGCTAAGTATTCCAACTTTATCTAAAAGAACATAATCTATCGATACAATGTTCCGCACATGATAATGACTGACAATGTCAAGCAATGCAAAGTAGCAAACCTCCTCAAAATGTATGAGTAGCTCGGCATTAAGAAAGTGTTCTCCTTGTTTGACTATCCTCAAAGCAATGGAAAAGTTGAGGCCATCAACAAGACCATAAAGAACATCCATAAGAAGAAACTAGAAGGCCTTAAGGGCGCCTAGATTAATGCGCTTCCAAAGGTGCTCTCGGCATATTATATGACTATCCAGATGGTTATGTAAGAGACTTATTTCTCCCTAGTCTATAGAGCTTAGGCTATGATACTTGCTAAGGTCGGCTTGCCGAGCTATAGAATGGAACACTACGATGAATAGCACAATGCTAAGCTCATGATGGCTGAGCTTGATCTACTAGAAGAGAAGAGGGATACCACTTTTATCTGGATTACATCTTATAGTCAAGTTGCTGCTCAATACTATAACAAGCGTGCACAAATAAGAAGCTTTAAAGTTGGAGACTTAGTCTTGAAGAAAGTTACTGTTCAACAGCCCCAGGTCAGATCCTTTGGACCAAAATGGGACGGCCTATTAGGTACCTACAAAATTGCTAACACCAAAGAGAATTTGCTCGCCTGCCTCTAGAATGTCGAGCACTTGAAGAAGTTTTACTACTGACATGAGCCAAATCACCTTTTTTGACCTCTGGTCCTACATTCTTTTTGTAATACTGCAAAGACATGTCAATGATGATAGAATACAAATGTACAAAAGAAAATATCAATGAAAATGTGAATTCAAGAATTCTTGAGTAAAACACGACTGAGATGATGAACGAGATCAACCTCGGCCTAACCTTTCATAACTCCAAACCTTGGAAAAGGCCAATTAGCTCTTGAAGTAGGGGGCCATTTTAACTCCCTACCGGGGGCTAGTTGGTATAAATCCCAACCATAAGTGGACTTTAAACACTAGTCTACTAGTCCAACTGCACCACAGACTACCTGACCAACATCATACTGAGCATTAGTAAAGACCTAAGGTCTAGCAATCCTAACCATAACCAGACTTGAAGAAATCCTAAAAGACTCAACAAGTCTTGGGGGGGTATGAGGGGAATTATGGCACCACCATACCCATAAATCTGAGTAGGACACACTCCTACCATACCCAAAAATTAGTGCAAGATGCGCTCTTAACCAGCAAAAAATACATGCACAAAAATGCAAAAGCAAGAAAAGTAATAATCAATAATCTGCGCATACAAACTTGGAAAAATTATAATTGAAATTTTATTAAGACAAAGTCCAGGGGAGGTACAACAACTAGGCACCTCCCATAACCACATAGAAGAAAAGAAAATGAAAGAAGAAGAGGATGAGAATTGGAACCCTAAGTCAGGTTTAGGCCTCATCCTTGGTATCTTTATCATCCAAGTCGATGAATGCCTGACCGGCAAGTTGCTCCTACCCGCCATTGTCTTGCATACCATGCCAAAGTCTCCTTATTCCTGCTTTTTCATCCCCCACCTCTAGGTTGACTAGTAACAACCAATTAATAGTGAAGGCCTTAGGATGCTCCTCCAACAAGTGCTCTTGTAGATCCTTCATCTTGAAGTAATATTGAATGGTGAATTCATCAGATTACTTGAACTTCTCAATATTTTGGGTTAATCTACTTGGTATCTCCTCCCAAAGGAACCTGCCATATTCCTTCCTTGCTGCCTAGGCTACTTCTTGTTTCTTGAGGAGGTCTGCCCCAGCCTATTTGGCCTCCTTTTAAGCCTTTTGGGCTTCCTCTATAGCCCATCCAACGTCCTCCTTGGTCATTTTCAAGTCGGCCTTAACTTGAGCTAGCTTTGCAATGCTATCCTTGAGCTTTTTCTTGACCTCTTTCTTTTCCTCAATGGATTTCTCAAGCTTTTCCTATTTAACATTAGCTTGACGCTTGGCCCTAAGGTTGGTGAGCTTCAGAGTCATGCTGGCCTACAAGGCAAAGGAGTTAGTGGACGTAAAAACACCATGTCAAAATGCCCAAAATCCCAAATTAAACTCACTTGGATGATCTATCGAAAAGCCATGTTGTAACAGTCCTGGTAGGATTGATTCTAGATGGAGAAAAAGTACTTTTCCTCAGTCACGGCCTTCCCGAGGCATTCAATTATGGAGGGGCGCATTAGGCGACACCTCCTTGGCTGCTTAGTTGGGGGAGGAACTGCCATGGAAGGTAGCAGAGAAAGCAGGGTCAAGGCACCTTGGCTCGTTGAGGCCCTACGAGACATCTATACCATAGGTAAAATGCTCAAAGGAAAAGGTGCTGGGGGCTACTCAGTCCACTCTGGCCTTTTTTTTTTTCAACCTGGCTAAGCACTTAGACTTGCTTCGATGCTTGATCTCTTTATCTAGCTCTACCTTTCTTGCCTGGAAAGATGCCAAGATGACATATCTGCAAAACAAAAAAGCAAGCAAGTCACATGGGGGTCGAGAAGAATAAAAAAATCTTCCTCGTGTTAGACCTTCGATCCGTAGCTGGTTTAGCAGATAGAGCAGCCTAATCATGTTCCTGAGGTCTTCATTAGCAATGGGCGACCCCAAATTGAGGGAGCCATCAAAAGAGTCCTTGGAGCTAGACTATCATGGCTCCCCCACTAGCCACCTAGCATAGGAGGTGCTTGGCTCGGTGACATCAGTGACATTGCACCCTGCTACTGTCACTTGCTTAGTTGGTCAAGCAAATGAGATGTCCTCTCATAAGGGTTTGGTTGAACTAAACCAGCCATAGCTAGCTAGATTGGTCTTGCTTAGTAGAAACGCTTGCTACTAGACAGCCTTAGGCTTGGTGTGTAGTATCCTTTATAAACGCTAGGAGTCACCTTGGAGCCTATAGCCTCTTCAACCATACGTGTCCCAACTATAATTTTTTTGACATAGCTTGATCAACAAAAACTACTTTACTAGGCCAAGATAATTAGTTTTTCTTAATGTAGAACTACTTGAACTTCCATAATTTGTCTGAGTCAAGGTTGTCGAGGATAAAATCCTTCATGAACCTAATGAAGTAGTACCACCCAATCTGTCGAAGAAGCTTCTTCATCTTTAATGCTATTTAAAAGCCTCTCATAGTATTTTGGTCATCAAGTAGTACTTTCACAAAATGTACATGTCGATCGAGGAACGATAGTAGTTTGGGTTGGGCTTACTAGGGCACATATTTAGATTGTTCAACACCCAACAAATGATAAGGTGAAATAATAAATGGAGCCTTGCTCAAAAAACTCCACTTACAATGTTATACACCCTTCCGACAGATTCACTAGAGTGTCTCCAGCTCTGGGAAAGACTAGGATGATGTTGTTAGGAATCTCGTACTCTCGACGAAGGGCTTACAACCTGGTCAGAGTCATTGTCGATGGATGTTCCCCTGCTGATGTTTGGCTAGGTTGGTGTACTCGATAAACCACTGCACCTCAAACTCTTGTCTCAACAACGGACAACAATTGTTCCTTGTCCTTAGCATTGCCTCCCTAGATTGATTGTCTCTCCTCGACAACAACCACATCAACGATAATCTTTTCCATTATAAGGTCCTCTATAGTGGTGCCAAGGAGCTCAGCTTACTCATAGCGGCCGCCCAATAAGTATGCTCTTGGGTGGTAACTTGGGACGTGCCAGCGGTGGCTGCCCCAATGTAGCAGTTCTATCCCTTGCATGGTCTAACAGGACCCTTGGCTTCATGCATGTCTAGAAATTCCCTCTTGGAGATTGTTCCTTGCCCCAAGCTAAGGATCTGGGCCAAGAAAACCACTCATTCTGGTTCAAGAAAGCCATTCTTTCTGGTTCAAGAAGGCCACTTCTTTTGGTTCAATCGCTATCTCCATGATAGCTACATCCTTAGATATTGCCCGGCCAGTCTTGGTACTCTTGTTCGACTAGGAAACATTTACTGACTAGTTTTGGGAATCACTCATGTTTTATGTTTAAGAATTACCTATATAGAATTGGTTGCTCGGGTCTTAGAAAATAAAGTCCTAGGAATGACTAGATTCTTGCTTAGTAGTGAAACTAAAAAAGTTAGAAATTCAAACACAAGGTTACCTAAAAAGGTAAGAATCAACTCCTATTTATAGCCAAAGATCAGGTGTGGTAGATAAGGAGACACAATCATTACACCATTAGGAAACAAACCAATCACAAGTTGACATGTGTCATTGGGCTTCACCAGTTTACCTCTTAAATTCTAAGGTCTTGAAGACGAATCCAAAGACCACCTTTAGCTAAGAATTCCCTTAAGCATAGGACACCAGGCTGAGCACTAACGAAGTGCACTGAGGGACTATTGTTTGGGCTATGCTTGATGTGCTTTCTCGGAGATATCCTCCTCGGTTGTCCGGCCACACTACTAGGCCAGAAGCTTCTACAAGCAAATCTGTAGCTCCCATGTGATCGGCACTTCCTTCTAAGGTGCGCCACAAGGCCCTTGCTAGCCACGACACAAGAAGTTGTCTCCTTGGGAGGAACATGTGCTCGGGATGGTTGAATAAAGCCTGTTTCAACCCTTAGATGGAGAATTGACCTTCTAAGGGATTGTTACACTTGTCACCTGCTACTTGACACAATTTGATAGGACACACATATAGACCTACTAACATCTAGTCTAAGTGGTTGCCTATAAATTAAAAGCATTTATTACACTTAAAGGCAACATGTTCTTTCACACTTAAAGGTACCTAAGTTAAACATCGGAGAGGTTTTGGCCAGCACCACACCATTGTCCCCTTGATCTTTGAAGCATCCCTCTATTTGTACAAGTGTAACTTGGAAAGCCGAGACAAGCAGGAAAGGCAAGCGACCACCGTGCACAGTTGTATATGGTGTTGATCACCAGCAAAATGAAGTAGAGCATCAACATTATAAGGGAGAAAATCCCAAATAGATAAAAAGAGTTGTTTCATTGGGATTAGAACAATGTTAGTCACATTAACGGCCTTTATCCATTCATCCTGACTGAAAAAAAGAAAAAAAAAATAAAAGAACTATTGCTTCCACGTCCTTTCTTGCTGCCTCCCAATACTGCACAAAGAAAATATTGATGAAACTATCGAGGCTTGGCGCCTTCTAAAAACCCCTACCCCAAAGTGTATATTTGATCTCCTACATTGTTTGGAATAAGCACAAGGTAAGATTTTCCTCCACAAAAATCATTTATTTAATAAGTGATAACACTATAAAAAAAAATAGAGTTATTTTTTACTTAATTGCATCTATTTTTGTTATTTTTTGGCATTTTAATTTCATTTTTTTCTCAAATTTGTTTTATTTTTATTATACTATATATATTTTTTATTTAGTTAATTTGTTTTCAACTAGTATTAATTTAATTTAATTTAAATTTTCTGTCAAGTTATGAAAATTAAGTAAAGGGAAAACATGAAAATGTGGAGCTAAAATTGCACAAAAAAGATTAAAAATTCAAAAGTTAAACATGTACACCGAACCCACCACTTGTAGTTATCAAACTTGCGTTACTGGTCATAAAATAGCTCAATGAATGGTCCAGATCATAGGGAGCTCACCTCTCCAATCGAGGCGTCTCCAGCGTCTAGAAGCAAACTTCACCTACTCATTGCACGCCATGTGACTATCAGTGCCCTACTTAGCTAGCCAGATCTCCTATTTCATGTGCTATCGAGTTCCACCCAACCTAACTTAGCCACATGTCCCACTAAGCTTTGTGTTCAATACAATTGCGGCACATAAACACGTTAGGAGCCCCTTTGGCTGCGTCCTTTCATTGTTGGCATGTAGATTATAAAGAGATCAAGCCTTGTTTTTATAACATCCAAGAAATTCATGTCTAAATTTAATATATATTCAAGATTTAAACAATAAATTCTCTTAGAAACTTTTGTACGTGTTATTATGAGATTTTGTGATCAAAATGCAATGAAATTCATGCAAAGAGATTTTTATTTGTATTACATGTGTACTTTTTATGAATTATTGTGTGCAATTATATACAAATTTTGTGAGCTTAATGCTCAAAATTTTGTTAAGTACTTTAGTGCAATATTGATATCACAAGAGTTATTATTAAAACTAATTTTGTGACAAATACCCATAAAGTAACTACTAATTATGGGCCTATAAGATTAGAATATCATGCCATAATCCTATGAGGTGTATGACTTGACAGCATTTCATTTATACTATTTTGTGAAACTGGTTTAACTTAAAGTGTTTATAGTCTACATAGAGTTGAAATATAGAATGCACAAACACTTGGACAATAAAGTGAGCAACATAGTAGAATATTACAGAATTAGTACCACACAATTAGGCGAACTTTTGTTGATAGAAATTATGCAAAATGGGTACGCAGAGTGTTGAGATATTTTTAAAATGGCAAGAAAAAATATTTCTTCAATATGAGGTTGACTTATAGGATTAATATAGTATAGAGTGGATTAAGAAATCTAATTTTCTTTAGACGGTACAAGAGAGAAATTGATGATTTATAAATATGAAATAGTTCCATGAAACCAGTCTATTCTTCAATAGAAAAAAGTCAAAATTTCACTCTTTCCTATTTTATCTCTTTTCTCCATAACTGGACAAAAACTTTAGCCAAGATTTTAATGTTTGTTTTAAACATAACTAGTGTTGTTGGAAAGCTCTCGCTGACCTAAGTTCAACGACGTGTCATGCTAACCTCAACTTTTTTGGAGCAGCTCGCATGTGCCAAGCCACAGAAAACCTATTTCTTGCCTACGTGATTTCTTTTATCATCCAAACTTTGATTGACATGATTTGGTCCTTACAAACTTAAAGTGATGACATGAACAAAGCCTAATATATAGTGTTCGTCAATGTTAGCTAGAAAAGCCTTATTGGTATTGTCCATTTCTGCCATTGAACACCTTTGTTGCCAAAAGAGTCAAAGCTATACAAGGACCAAAACGCCTCAATCAATTGCATGATTCTATCACTTGATGCTAGAGTCATGTGTCCACTATCACCAACTGCCATGAACAAATCCTCTCCCTTAATTTCATTAAACCATCATGAAAAGATTAAGATCCATAGTCGCCACCATGCGTCGCCATTGTACACTTGGATTCATCGTTGTAGTGTTGAGATGCACCACCATAGAGGAAATGCTCAAAAGGACTTTCTGAGCAAAACCCTTCGATCAATTTTCAAGTAATGTTTTGACCTATATAGTTAGAGGTCGAGTTTAGTGAAATTGGCCACACCGATGAACTCAACATTAGGATCTAAAGTTTTGTCACTAACCGACAACTAGAGTTATCACACATACCGCCATGGTTGGCCAGACTCTGGGAGTCTTAGGTTTCATGCTTATGACCTCTGGTTAACAATCTGATACCATATCCTAGCTTGTTTTGACATTTTTAGTAAAATGGTGGCCTCCATTTGGATGGTTCCACTTGTTAAAAATCATTTAGTACAAATTACATATGGATTAAGGTGAGGTAGAATAGAAGAACAAAGTCTAGAACAAGCTTTGCAATATTCTGGAGATCTCCATGAAATATTTTTAGCCATTCATACTTCCTCTAAAACTAGTCTTGAGGATGTTTCTTGGACTTTAGGACTAACAAGGTATAATTGGAACTGCTACGTTTGGAATCCAAGCAAGTTTTAAACCTCACTTCTTGCATGAAAGAATGGTTTTCATATACTTTATACATATTTGAAATACATTTGCATTTGTTATGTTCATTATTTTAAATGCCAAGTGATATAAAATATGTTCTACATCTGTTACGTTTATTATTAAAATTCAAGACATGACATCCATGATGTTCACTAAGTTTACAAGATCGATAAACTAAAGATAAAATAATTAAGTGTCGTATCAAACTCCACATTGGTGAGGATTATAAGTCCCTTGAACCAAAGGGGTACATCATGTTAAGTTAAGTTATGATCTCGGTGTTCGATGATCGTACTACCTAATACATACAGTTGGGCCTACAGTTTAAGATAAGATACAAATGATGATAATATGTTTATAATTGAGCATAAATGGAATCATACCTTATGTTACAACTAGTATTTCTTTGAAGAAATGTTTTACGAGAAATGTTTTCATGAAAGATATCTCCCAAGAATTGCTTAATGAGGAATGTTATTATGTTTTGTGAGATGCGTTTGGACTTATTGCATAAAGGCTCAATCAATATCTTCATGCTATAAAGAATCTTGTCAAGAGGCCAATATGAATATTTGATGGCTTGGTGTGATGGTGGAACAAATCTAAAGGTTAGGCTATGGATACCATGAATTAATTTTCACTGTTTTAAATAAAATTTTGAAATTATTTAAGTACATGGTGGTCTAGTAGTTTAATATTACTGCTTTTGATGAGATAGTAAGAGTATATGATTTTAAAATATAAGTGAATAAATGTTTTAGATTAGTAATGCAAGAACGGGTGGACCCGACCTAATTTGGCTCGTTCTCCTTAGGCCCACATGGGCCGGGTCGGGTTGGCCCATATTAGAATTACCTTGGCTTGGCCCGGCCTATGGACCAATTTTATGTGAGCCTTGTTGGGTTGTGCCGTGGGCTACGTCGGGCTATGCCATGGGCCTTGGTTGGCCCATCATGGGTTTAGATGGGCTAACCTATCTAAGCATGTAATTTTTTATTTTTTTATTTTTTAATTTTGAATTTTTAAACAAGTTAACAAATATAAAAGTTTGAATA
>LNSY01372404.1:0-11533 GCA_002024485.1 Artocarpus camansi
TTAGACCTTTGGATTACTTTTTTGTTATCTATTTGTCTGTCTCTTTAATCCTTTTGCGCATCTTTCATCTTTAAAATGTCATGAACCTAAGTATGAGCAAAGTAGACACAAGCAACCAATTGTATAAAACAAATATGTATATCTCCCAGTCAACTAAGAAAATAAACAATGTCTATGTCTTTTGTGGTTCTAGCCATGAAAATGATAAAATTTATGTAGAAGCTGCAAGACAATTAGGACAAGCCTTAGCATGTAGGAAAATTAATCTAACCTACAGCGGTGGTAGTTTTGGATTAATGGGAAATATGGCAATAGCAGCTAAGTCTGGTGGTGTTGAAGTCCTAGGGATTATTCCTCCACTCCTAGCGGAGGGGAACCTTTGTGGAAAAATAATAGGTAGCGAGAAAAGGGTTTTAGACACCCTTTAAAGTCATAAAACCATGATTGATAAATCTAATGCTTTTATAACATTACGTGGGGGTCTAGGTATCCTTGAGGAAATATTTGTGGTTGCTAGTAGGCATTTATTAGGCTTTCATTCCAAACCCTTGGGACTTTTAAATGCAAATGGTTTTTATGATGGTCTTTTGAAATTTTTGGATTATGTTGTAGAGGAAAACTTCATTGTGAAATCGAGGAGACAAATCTTTGTTATTACTTCAAGCATTGAGGAATTGTTAGATAAGATGCAAATCATTCATCTAGTATCCGAGACTGCAACATCCAAGCTTGAATGAGAGGAGGAAAGCCAGAAGTAGCCATTTAATTTGAATCTCCATTTGTAACCTTTTGGTTTTATCTATGGCATGTAGGCATGTGTGTCCATATTTCTTGTGTTATGAATCACCGTTTTCTCTATATTCTGTATTTCTTGTGGTGTGCCATTGTTAAAACTTTTAAATTCATTGAGCCTAATGCTAGGATGGCTGGATACAGAGTACTTGATGCTCTCAAAATGCATCCCACTTAAGGTCTGATCTTTTGTTTATCGATGTTTTTGTATTCTCTAAGCATGCATAATATGGATAGCTATATATACAAAGTGCCTTGTACTCTCAAAACGTATCCGTATTATGTTTGTAATGTGCAGAATTCGATTAATGTTTCGTGGAAGTACCAAAGTTGGTTGTAGGAATATACCATAGGAAAAATGAGTGCATTTTTTGGGTTGACTGTTTGTGTCATGAGAGTAGTCGTTTAATGAAGAATCTTTCGGGTTTGTTTATAACTACGAGATTCTATCTAATATCTCTATGTATAAGTTTTATGTATGATTTTGAATAGAAGTGTTTGTGTTATACGTTTCATGATTATGTCTTAGTGACTCACAGACTAGAATGCTTACTCTTAATTTCTCAATTGATCTAAATAACATAGAAGTCTCACTTCTATTTGTAGAGTTCATGCCCAGGTTGGTCCTTATTAGATAAAGCTTCAAAAATTTGAATCCAAATCAATAGCTAATAAAATTACATCACAACGCGTAATTTAATTATCGTTCGATTGGTAGGCAAAACTAACAGATCAGTCTACCGAACTTATTCCATCGGCAGGCTGAACTGGAAAGCAACCATCGAACTAATGATAAATGATACTTACAAATTTTTATTTCCCACTTGAGATTCTTAGGATAAAGCCTTAGTTTTAATTCAAATAGCTCAATAAAGAAGTTATTTGATTAAAACAATCATATCTCGATAATCTCTTAGAAAATAAATATTCTTGATAATTCAACAGGCTTATCTTGAATTAATTTATATAAAATTAATTCAACCGATAAATAAACATGAATTATTTGATCTTATCGAATTTCAGCCAATCTGATAATTTAACATAAGTCACCAATTTATTAGAAAAGAATATCGTATCGTTATAGGATTTAGTATAAACTAACAAAAGGGACCTGATGGACCTATATAGTTCAAGCTTACAATAATTATGAAACCAAATATCCTAGATATACATTTCATAATTATCAACTCTAACGCTACTCTACTTAAAGCTGAGAGCTGCACTCTTAAACTTTATAAAATTACAAAGCTCGTATAGCTAACTCTCCATGATATATCATAATGTATCGTATCCTCATAGAATTATCTATAATCAGTTTAAAGATAAATTCTATCTTACCTTTCCAATTATTTTTCTCTTACATTCCATTATCTCACCATCAGAAAATTTACCAACCAAATATAGAATACCATTTGGTTACACCTATGTATCGAAATGGTTGAGCGCTCTAAATTTTTAATTACAAGATAACACATAGAAGAGGATATCATCGACTCCTAAAGAGGATCTATGGATTTTGTATCCATGAATAACAAGTCTACACATGTCTCCAACATACCGGCATGCATACCAACATAAATTGCAGATGTCACCCTTTGCTACATCAAAAAACATAAGTCAAGACAATGGGCCCAATATTTATCTTAAGATTAAGATACAACACATATGATTGTATAAAGTGAATTGATTTATCTAGATAGAATTATTAATCCAAATTCATTTCACTTTATGTCATGATCTAATGCATTGTCACCTATAACAATGTACTAATGTTTCTATCTACGGAGTCCACTTTCGATGGCAAAGACAAACCATCTTCCATTAGGGATTAGACAACATAACAATCTTTGCATGAACAAAGCGCCCACTTTTATTCCCTCTATTGCGGATCTTATGATTAGACTGTCACTTTTAGAATCAAGTCTTTTGTATAATTTGTCCATCATATGCCTGATTCTAAAGGCTTAGACTAACAATCTTAGACTTTTGTTTACTTTATCATACATCCAACAAATATAAACATAAAAAGAACAACAATTTAGTATATAAATAATAAATAAATTCTTTATTGGTTAAAATGTCTCTAAAAACATGTTACATTTACTCCTTAAGGCATACATGTCTAACATCATAACTTTTAAGATTCATGTCTTCCGTATAATATGTCCATCATATGCACAATTCTTAAAAGTTTAGAATAACAGTCTTAGACTTTTGTTTGCTTATCATATATTCAACAAATATGAACATAAAAGGGCAATATTTGGCATATAAAGAATAAACTCTTTATTGACAAAATGTCTCTAAAAAAAAGATTACAACATTTTACTCCTTAGAGCATCATGTCTAATATTTTTCAACCATAAAGGAGCCATATCTTAAGCTCCAATGGCTTAGTTATGAGAACTCATTAAAATATCCATCTAGTTAGAGTTTTTTGTCATTTTGTCTTTTTTTTATGCTTCTAGGAATTAAAAATATGGAGCATTTCAAATTTATTCGTAATGTTACTTTTGATAATTTCTTGTTCAATTACCCCTGTTTGGCATAGTGGTGAGAACCACGGTTCCCATCACAAACTCAGTTATGGACAGTATAAAGCTCTCACATGCTATAGTAACAATAAAAAAAATTGATACAGTATAAAGCTCTTTGTTTAATATTATTTTCAAAATAGATAAAAATGTTTTTGTTTTGAAAAATGAGAACTTTTTAGAAACTATGCTAAGAATGTTTTTAAAATTTTTGCCTCAAAAAATATGCAAAAACATTTTTAAAAATTCTAAGAACAAAAACAAACGGAGCCTGTGTGTATGTATTACAAGAAGAAAAGGTAGAGTTTCTAGCAAAAACTATTGATAATGAGTTCAATGAACTTCTGTTCACGAATATTCATATTGTTGAATGCTACTATTAGACATATAGAAATAAAATTCCCTATATTGATTCCAAACAAATGAGATATATATCGCTAATGGATGTAACACAAGGAAATGAACAGCGATGTCAACGAATGTTTAGAATAGAAAAGGACGTGTTCCAAAGATTATGCAATGATTTGGAAACTAACTATGGACTCAAGTGCTTAAGAAGAATGTCTACAACTGAGATATTAGGAATGATTTTAAACATCTTAGGACAAAGTATGGGAAATAGATGATTTTAAACACCTTAGGACGTAGTATGAGAAATAGATCAACTCACGGGTGGTTCCAACACTTTGGTGAGACTGTAAGTAAATACTTCGGTACCATGTTAGATTTTTTCTGTCTTATGACTAAAGATGTAATAAAGCCAATGAATCCAAAATTTAAAGATATCCTTGAAGAAATACTAAGAGATTCTAGATACATGCCTCATTTTCAGATATGTTTGTATTTATATATATAATTAATAGTCGTTATTTGTAGATTAAGATCATTTAAAAATATTTGTAATTTTTCAAAATTGCATTAAGACTATAGATGGCGTTCATAAACATGCTGCACAACCTGCCAAAGATTAAATACCATTTGCAGGCGGAAAAGGGTCGCCGACTCAAAACATAATGGCAGCATGTGACTTTGACATAAAATTCACATTTGCATACGCAGGTTGGGAAGGTAGCGACCATGATGCAAGAATATTTGTATTGCTTTACATGATCTTATTTTGAATTTTTGTAAACCTCCTTCATGTATGACTTTTTTATATGTCATATAATTTTATTTTTTATTTTTCATTTTTTATAGCTAAACTTAGTATTCACTTTATATTTTGGATAGGAAAATACTATTTAGTACATACAGGGTACTTAGAACCATATAAAGGCCAAATGTACTACCTTGAGGAGTTTCTAATAGTAGGACTCAACCCACTGGTTACCGAGAAGATTTCAACCATGGACATTCATTTCTTAGAAGTATTATTGAATGTAGCTTTGGAGTACGGACAAAAGATGAAAGATTTTAGGAGATATGCCTACTTACCATTACCAATATAGGTTCAAGTAATTATTGCAACAAAGGCATTACATAACTATAATAGAAGACAACCTAGAAGTGATCGTTGTTTTCAAAAAAATTAAAGGCATCACGATCAACACAAATAGACAAGAGGATATGGACACAAGATAAGAATATCCTACTACTAAGAATCGAAGTTCACAAGAAATGAACGTGTGAGGGACACTATTGTAGCAAGTTTGATGAGTGCAAGAAATAAATATTTTGAAACAAAATTTGTTTTAAGTTTGATAGCCGTTTAAGATTAAAAAAAATTACTTTTAGTTTTTTGTTTTAGTTTTTTGTGTTATTTAAATTTTACGTGGAAATATAATTTATCTTTCTTTATAAAAGTAATTTATTTTTTTGATAATATATTAAATAATAAAAATAAAATTATATTTTTAGCATTTTAATGTGCAAATATTACATATGTTAACTGTAAGATTAAAACTAATTAAAAACTAAAGCTATAAGTATGCTTAGTAAAATATATCTATTTTTGTTGTTATACATCTCGATAGTAATTTTATACATAATTCACCAAACACTTACAATTTTACTTTTGATTCTCATAGTAGTTTTGAAAAAATTTAGCAACTGCCTACCCATCGTAAAGCACAATAAAAGCAACAATGCTATCTATCAATGCCAAACTGGCCAAGGTCATATTAACCTAAATAAGATAAAAACCTCTTTGGGAGTTAAGGCTTCAACATGTACCAACCTATGAATTTTGTTTAGAAGGTAAATGATCAAGACATCTTTCTCAACAAAAGGTTCTAGGGCCAAAGATCTTCTCGTGCTAGTACACTCAGACATCTATAGTCCAATGAATGTATAGGCATGTAGACGATCTGAGTACTTTGATGCACTACAAATTAAAAACTTTTAAAAAAATTCATAAAATTTTGAGAGGAAGTTAATAAACAATTAGGTAAGCAAATGAAAAGACTTCAGTCAAACTATGATGAGGAATCCATGAACGATGAATTCAAGAGTTCTAAAAGACAACAAATTGTGTCTAAGTTATTGAACTAAAGACGCCATAACAAAATAGCATTATAGAAAGAATAAATGGAACTTTAGTCGACATGATGAGATCTCTATTGTGTTATTCATCACTTCCAACATTCTTTTAGAGATATGCTCTGCAAATAGTAGTTTATCTACTTACTATAGTTCCTTCTAAAGATGTACCTAAGATACCATCTTTGTTAGAAATCCACAAGTGTATGCAATCATACAAGTAATAGAGTATAGCAAGAGTACAGATATCATTCTCATGGAGATTGTATTTAATTTTCGTTAATTATCAAAATTGTCCCAACTCTAATATTATTTAAGTAATCATTTTAAAGGAAAATAAAATGAAACTAATAAGTAAAATTAAATAACCAAAACTAAAATAATAAAAACAAAGCTCTATGGATCCAATTTCACCGATTAACATACCCTCTAATCACAGCGGCTAGCTTTGGTCAATAGAATTATTAGCTGAATGCATTAATTACCTACTCACCTCTGCCAATAAACTAGTAGGCACACTCATATTAATTGAAACCCTATATTTTTATGAGGAACTAATTAACATAAATTCATTAAGTTCAAACATTGATAATGACTACACACACAATATGGATATATTCCTATTTTAAATTGCCTATGTCATCTTATTATTGATCAAGACTAAAAATCCTTTCCAATTTCACTTTAGTCCAACAACAACACCTAATGAATGACCAAACCACTAGGAGCATTAAGCATGTAATAGACTCAACAAATTCCAATAATCAACAACCAATCAAGGAGACAAAAATAAATCAAAATTCATGAATAGGTTCCATTAAAACCTTAGAACAAAACTCAAGGCATAAATGAAAATAAACCCAGAATTAATAACAACAATAAAGGACACCAATATTCAAGCATTTTGGAATATACAAAAATTAGAAAAAATAAGAAAGAAATCATCAAAATAGATATATCACATATTCCAAGGATCCTCTCTCTCAAATCTTCTTCTTCTTGTTCTTTGTAGCTTCAAAATACTCTTCAATTGTGTTTTTCAAAAAAAAACTAAATAAACTAAATTTAAAACTAAAACTAAAATACAACTTGAACAAAATATTTATTATTATTTTTTTCTTCTTTTTCTGCTCATTTTTATCTCTTTTGAAATCTCACCTCCCGAAATAATGAAGCCTTCCAAACCCCTCATGTTCTCCTTGCAAATGGAGGTTGCTACCCTTAAAAACCACGCCAAATGGAAGGGAAAAAAAGTGACGTGCGGCAGGTCTTGTGGCTCTTCCACGTGGCACAAAACCATTGTTGGAGCTCGTGCTAGACGCGTGGCGACCACGAAGTGGCAAGGAGCAATGGTTACACGGAAGCAAATCTCAATTGTGCCCCATAGGAACGAAGCTGAATGTTTAGTGTGCCTGAGGAGGAACACGTGGTGCACGATGATTCGCGTTCGAGTACTGCTGCTGACGCCTGACACGCACATTCTGAGCGCTGTAGAAGTGCGCGCTGTAGAACTGCGGATCTCAGCTGTTCGTTGGGAAATCCAATGACTAGTGATGCGTTTGTTACCACCGCACGTGGTGGAATCTGATCAGCCTATTCATTTCAAAATTTTCAATCATTTTTTGCTCTAATTTTTTTGTTTCCAAACTATCATTTTAACCCTTGTCACTTATTCGGCATACGCAATTCAGCATACGCAAATAAGATAAAATAGATAAAAGAAGGGAAAAATGACAACGATAAGAAAATTCAATTCAATTAATTCAAATCAAATTAATAAATTAAAAACAAAATTGAATAAAATTAAATAAAAATATCAATAATATAGCAAAAAAATTTGTATAAAATGCATTAATAACTCTATTTTATAGAGTTATGATACCACATGGTTGTGGACTAGGTATAAAACTAGTCTATTTCACTTACACATGTAAGGGTGTTTGGCTTATGTTGTAAAGCCAAAGGTGGATTAGTGGGAATCGTGTATTAAAGTATATATTTTCTGTAGGATATCTAAGGAGTACATGTGGGGTCTCTTTTATTGTACACACAACAACAAAATGTTTGTTTCTAAAAGTGCAATGTTTCTTGAAGAAAATTATATAAAGGAAAACAAACCTTAAAGTAATGTCATTTTTTAGGAATTAGTGAGAGATGAGAAGGTCCTAGAGAGTAATGAGAATGATGTGATCATTACCAAGAAACCAGTTGATGAAAATGAGACCATACTTTTAGAACAACAATCGAGAATGCTACATCATAGTCGAAGGGTTGTTAGATAATTGGATTGTGACATTAGAATTGGAGAAGCTAATGTAGCAATCTCTAATGATAATGTAGATGATCCCATTTCTTATAGTCAAGTTATGATGGATGTTGATTCTAAATCATAAGAAGATTTAATCAACCAAGAAATAGATTCCATATACAATAATAATGTTGAAGCACCAGAAGGGATTAAGCCCACTGGGTATAAGTGGATCCATAAAAGAAAGAGAGGACCATACGAGAAAGTGGACAATTAAATAATGAATTGTAACGCCCCGAAATTAATTAAGTGATATTAGTGTATAAAATGGCAGATTATTGTACCATAATGAATGTTTTAAACTTTAATTTGATCATTTTTGTGAAATTTTTAAATAAAAATTGTTTTTAATTATTTTAATGATTTTTAATTACTTTTAACTATTTTTTAATTTGTTATTTTAAATTTTAAAACAAAACAATTTAACAAATACCGAACATGTCCCATTTGAAATTCGTGTGCTGCTGCACACGGTTTTCGTGCTACAAACTGCCTCTCCCTTCTTTGGTTATTTCTCTCCCCCTTTCCCTCTCTTCCACTCTCCCCCATGCTCATTCTCTCTCTCACTCTCTATCTCGCTCGTCTCTCTCTTTTCTCTCAATTTCTCTCTCATTTCCTCCCAAATTTTTTAATAAAA
Source organism: Artocarpus camansi (assembly GCA_002024485.1). Lineage (NCBI taxonomy): Eukaryota > Viridiplantae > Streptophyta > Magnoliopsida > Rosales > Moraceae > Artocarpus > Artocarpus camansi. The sequence goes on from LNSY01372404.1 coordinate 8,750, forward strand.
AACAAGCCCAAGCTTTGGTTTTTCAATGAATTGAGAGCTTGGAAACATGTTTAAGTAACCATAACTTCGAATCAAAGCTTAAATCCGATGTTAGTTTCAAATTTTAAAACTTTTCTTAATTTTTCTAATTTCTTATTATTTTGAAATTTAAGCTTTTCTAAGCTTAGAAAACCTTTGATCTAAGTTAGAGAAACTTAAACAACTAGAATCTAAGCTTTGTTTGATCAAAAACAGATTTGAATTAAGATTTCAATTTTTCTATATTTTTGAAATTTTTCAAAATCATTGCGCAAATCATGTTTAATTTAGTTCAAAAGTGTTTTATAATGTTTTTCTATCATCTATGAGTGTTTCCTATGCCTGAGAACTAAAAAAACCAGGTTGAAATGAGGATTTGGGTTCGGGGAGGCCGAGACTCCTGCCTGAAAAATTGTAGAATTTTCAATTTGGCAGACCGAATTCATGAGTTTGATTGGCTAGATTCATACAATCGGTAGGCCGAATCTAGAAAAGTTTGGCCGACCGGACCTGGTTTGCTAGTAGGCCAAACTATACAATTCGGCAGACCAAACTAGGGAGACCGACAGGCTGACCGGGCATAGTAAAAATTTGTTATTTTTCACCTGTTTTCATCGTTTTGAATCCCGATTGAGATTTTAACATCATAGTATAATTTTATAAACTTAAATAGCATACTAGGACGCCATAAGATGAGTTAATAACATAGGATATCTTAAGCTAGATACTAATAGACTTAGTTATTATATATTTAACGTTGTTCGTAGTTCTACAAAGCTAAAGTGTAGCGGACGGGATTACGGTGTGGGACATCAGCATAAGTACTGAGCCCTTTTTCTTGGTAAACTAGTTTTTAAATTGATTTAGCCTTAAAGGGAAATTTTAACAAAAATGTTTTCAATGATGGATTGTGAAAAAAGGATTTTCATTGGCGATTTTCATAAACAATAGATTGAGGCAATTTTTATAATAAACCTCATAACAAATGTAAATGAAAATACTTAGTAAAAAGAGATTTTTTTAATAATTATAGAAAGATATAAATGGCCATGATGCCATATCAAGATCGAGTCGTGTAATGTGCGGCCTTTGGGTAGGTCCTGAAACCCAACTGGACCACTATGATGGTGTTGCATATATGGTTTGCCCAAGAAAGGAAAATGATATTCTTTCTAGTCGACCAATAGACGGTTTTGGTAAGACTAATTTTATTGAATTTTATTAATTCATTTAACTAAGTCTATTTTCTAAATAATGAAATTTTCCTTTTGAAATTAAATGTTTTTAAAATATAGTCCTACTGAACTTTTCGCTTACTTTTTATTTGTTTTAAAATTTTTTCCCTTCTAGGTGAATTTCAACTTAGGATCGAAGAAGAGTCCATTAACTGGACTACAAGCAGTAGAAGAACCAAGTAGGTGATTTGAATTATAAAATAATCAAAGCATGTATAACTCTAACTTTGACTTTTATTTTGGACTATGGTTGTAATTTAATATTGTCGCTACTATATATGTGCACAAGTTGTGGGTCAGTAGGACCTAACACTTATTCTATCTTTCTCTATTATTTAATTTCATTTTGTGTTTGTCTTACTTGTTTAATTATTACAAACATTCGTTTAAAAAGGATTTTACATTATTACTATTTCTTAATTAATTAAATTCTTTAACTTGTGTTTAATTAACTTTCTTTTAATTTAAACAATTCAACCTACCACGTCACCTCTTGCACTCTGGGGCATGACATAATGGTATCAAAGCTTAAGGTTATGAACCTTGGGAATTGTGCACACATAGGTATGACAATGTAATACCATTAATAGTCCAAATTTTGTTTTTAGAAGTGAGAGAATGGCACTTAGATGTCGTTCGACAGTTTACACAGAATTTGGAAATAATGAGGGCATGATGAGGGCCGTGTTTGCCACTTTACAACAGATGGCAACAAGGGCAAGACTAGAGAGTTCTAAGGCTAGTCACCGGTGTTGGAAAAATAATGCACAACAGAATTTTAAATTTTTTTTATCAAATTATTTTCTAAAACACAAGTTTGACATACTATATGCATATATTAACCAGATCTTACTAACCTTTATGTGCCGAAAAGCTCCTCTAATTAGTGAAGAGAAGTATCATTCTAAAAAGACCTCAACCAATTGGCCTTCTTTGCTATTTTCTATCCACAATTGGAGTAAGTGTAGGCTCAGATGTATAGCTTTTCCACTAGGTGACTCTCCTTCCAACCAATAGAGAGAACCCAAAGCTAGTGTTCATGATTTGTTAACAAGTGCTCTCAAGGAGTTTTAGAATCTCACCAGTAGAGTTTCACTTTTAATCTCTTAATTGATCTAAATAACTTATGAGACTCACTCTCTATTTATAGAGGTTAGGTCTAGGGTCAGTCCTTATCAGATAAGGTCACAAAAATTGGAATCAGAATCAAATTCGGATCAATATCTGTTGAAATTCGCGTGAAAATGCGTGTTTTTTTATTCAGGCATAGGCAGGCTTAACTTGCCCCATTGGTAGGCCAAACTTGAGAATTGGCATGTCGAACTGTCGAAAAAAAATCTCAATGAATCTTTTATTTTTCACTCGAGATTCTATAGGATAAAGTCTCAGTTTTAATTCGAATAACCTAATAGAGAAGTTATCTAATTAAAACAACTTTATCTAGATAATCTCTAAGAAAATAAATGGATTCCTAATAATTTTACTAGTTTATCTTGATTTAATTTATCTGAAATTAAATCAACTGATAAAC